>CAUYLG010021648.1:0-163813 GCA_963573385.1 Cacajao melanocephalus | reverse complement strand
GAGGAAGAAAAGGAGGAAGAAGAGGAGGAGGAAGGGAGGAGGAGGGGGAGGAATAGAAGAAGGGAGGAAGAAGAGGAGGAGAAGAAGGGAGGAGGGGAGGAAGAGGAGAAGATGAAGGGAGGAAGAGTAGAGGAGGAAGGGAGGAAGAGGAGGAGGAGAAGAGGAAGAGGAGGAGGGGAAGAAGAGGAGGAGAAGGAGGAATGGAGGAAGAGAAGAAGGAGGAGGGGAGGAAGAGGAGGAGGGGAGGAAGCGGAGGAGGAGGGGAGGAAGAGAGGAGGAGGGGAGAGGAAGAGATGAGAAATGAGCAAGCTTAGGGGCAGACTCATGCTTTACTATTTGCCTGTGACTTGGGATCCTAGGATACTGGCAAGAGATCACATCAGGATTATAAAATCACAGAGATTCAGATGTTACAAGAGTGTGTGTGTGTGTGTGTGTGTGTGTATGTGTGTTCAACACACAACAAGCCCAGCTAAGGGAGCAGAGCCCAGTCTGCTCTCCTCTCTGGACTCACATCTGAGGCCCCGTCACCCTGGGTGTCTTGGTTCCTCATGGTCTCTAACAGCTCAGCCCTGGAGGATCATGGGGCCACGTGGGCTCAGCTTTCAGCAGAGAGTAACACAGTTCCTTAACATTAAAAGAAAACTACTTCTGGAAACAACAGAGATTCACAAAACTAAAATAGAAAAAAAAAATCCTATAAATCACTCTTCCCATCTGAACTCTGAAGGGTGTTTTGTCCCTAGGGGCTTCTATGGTCATTTCTTTATGGGTGACTAGATGTGGCCAGTCTTTAAGTAACGGACCTTTTGAAAAACAAACAGAAAATCCAACAGATGTTAGGAAACCTGCTATCTCTTATGATTCTTCCATTTTAAAGACAGAAATTTCCTAGACTTTGGTCTAGGAAACTCCCACAAACCAAGCAGATTAGAAATGCCCTAACATTCAGCATCACAAACAGAATCTTTCAATTTGATCAGGGGCAGGAATGTCAAAATGGCTCCTCACGATTCACCACCTTTATCTTTTTCTTCTCCATTGTGACTCAGCTTAGTAATAATTCATATGAACAAAATGAAGTTTCTGTTGCCACTCCACATTAGATTTTCCGCAAATATGGAAGGCATGTTTTGGATGGTCTGACTAAAATACTGATAGGCATATAGGAAATTCCTTTGAGAGGCCTTCCTCCGACCCACTGGGTACCTTTAGAGAAGCTAAGAACAAAATACAAAGAAAAGCCCATGAAAACACAAGGATTTCAAGTATGAGTGACAAATCCAAAGTCATGAAGGAGGTCTGCATCTCATGGTTTTTCTCCCATAGGCAGTATGGGATGTCCTCCAAGATGGGCAGTGGCAGGACTCATTTGCCTAAGAACCCCCAATCAGCATGAGGGAGGCCCACTGACATTTATTTCTGTTTACCACCCACCCAGCACACTCTCCACCCACTCTACACACACCGCTAGGCACGCAGCACACTCCAGCAAGGGTCTGCAATCCAGTGTGTCTATGCCTTTCTGCTCCCACCACTTACCAAGTTCCTTCTCAAGTCTGTTATCACCAGATAAACTCATCAGGAAGTTTAATTAAATATTAGGTAAAGCAGTGAAACATTACAGTGAAAAAATGAAAAATGTTTCTATGAAAACTAAAGTGAATGTTTTGCAAGGACCCAAATAAAGGCGAGTCACTAAAAAAACAAAAAAACACAACATACAAACAAAATGAAACCACCACCACAACCTGTTAAACTGGTCTGGGGTGTGAGCAAGAAAACTATGAAAAAAGAAAGAAAAAGAAAGGACTTCTGGCTTCCAAATGGCGGCACAGAAGCAAGCTGGTTCCACTCCCCCACAGAAAACCAAAAGCAAAGATACAGTGCCGACACTATCATTCAGAATATTCTAGAACACAAACATGACAATGAGACAGTTCCCAGGGCCACAGAAAAGTGAGAAAGGAAGAAAAAGAACAAGAAAAGGAAATAGGAAAAGTCCAGAAGGATTTTGCTCTCCAATGTCTGCAACTTCTCATTTCACAGTGAAGAAACAGAAACTGGAAATTAAGGTGGTGTGGTTAATGTAAAAAGGGCTCAGTAGGCCGGGCGCCGTGGTGCACGCCTGGAATCCCAGCACTTTGGGAGGCCAAGGCAGGTAGATCACCTGAGGTCAAGATTCAAGACCAGCCCAGCCAACATGGCAAAACCCAATCTCTACTAAAAATACAAAATTAGCTAGGCATAGTGGCAGGTGCCTGTAATTGCAGCTACTTGGGAGGCTGAGGTAGGAGAATTGCTGGAACCCAGTAGGTGGAGGTTGCAGTGAGCTGAGATTCTGCCACTATACTCCAGCCTGGGCGACAAGAGCAAGACTCCATCTCAGGAAAAAAAAAAAAAAAAAAAAAGAGCTAAGGAAATTATAATCAGCCAGTACACACAGCCTTATACTAAAAAATAATCAGTGTGTAAATATAAGGTATATGTTTTAAGTAAAGTATTTAAACGGGTTTCTACTGTAGCAGCAACAGAACAAGTAGGCATAGCAACACAGTTAAGTCCTCCTATTTGAGAAATCACTACGTAATTAATAGAAAAAGTCAGAATGAAACATAAAACATACATGGAATGGGACATTTCAGTTTAAAAAAATGTACATACCATGAAAATTGTAGTCTGATAAAAAAAATACCATGTTTATTGAATAAAATAAGTAATTCAAAGTTGCTTAGACATATGATTATTCTTGATATAGTTTCCTCTACTTTTAATATACACCATGACACAAACAGCTACATCTCTGAAGAGGATAAAGAGACGAGGTTAAATGCAAAACCATCCATCATGAGGTCTTATCACAACATCACTGCCTGCTGGTTCTGTTGTTCTTTAGCATAATGTAAAACTACACAGAGGACCTCTCTAGCCACTGCATGGTTGATTTATGATTCTGAATCTGATCCCATCTCTTCTTTATCCTCCTCACTGATTTATCTGCTTATGTCGTGGTATATATTATTTCTCTACCATTTTACATTTTATTTTTCAACGAATCATCACGAATCCATTGTTGTTTACTTCTTTCTTGTCAGAACCTTTTGTGAGTCTGAACCTAGGTAAAACTTACGCTTTTTGGCATCCTCTTACACATCAGAGACCAGTGTCAAGCCTTTTATCTTGAGAATTTCATTCCATGCCATTGCTCCATGGCCAAAAAAATCTCTGATACTGATAACCTAAATATTCTATAGGACCTATATTCATTTTTTTCTTTTTTTTTTTTAACCATGCAGAAAAATGTTTTCTTTTTTCAAATGGACCTCAAACCCTTTTGCCTAAGTAAAATATTTAAACATTTCAGAATCCTTTGTTTCGTGGACTGAACCAAGAATATTATTCTTGGGGTGCTGCTGAGTGTGGTGGCTCATGCTGTAACCCTAGCAGTTTGGGAGGCTGACATGGACAACTGCTTGAGCCTGGGAGTTGGAGATCAGCCTGGGAAACATGGCAAAACCCTGCCTCTATGAAAAATATAAAAAAATTAGTTGGATGTGGTGGCACATGCCTGTAGTCACAGCTACTTGGGAGGCTGAGGTGGGAGGATCACCTGAGCCCAGAGATGCTGAGGCTCCAGTGAGCCGTGATCATGTCTCCAGCCTGGGTAACAGAGTGACCCCTGTCTCAAAGAAAAAAAAAAGAAAGAAAGAAAGAAAAAGAAAAAATATATTATTTTTGGAAGGCTATGAGGCTTGTGAAAGGGCAAAACCTAGGCCTTTAAATTCCCGACCATTAAGATGTAAAAGACGGTTACCTTGAAAGATTTAGGAGATTCTCAAACAGGTTTATTCTTCAAGTGTTTCTTTAACGAAGTTACAATTAATGACAAAAACAACCTTTGGTCAAGTCCCTTCATGCTGATTCTTGTGAGATATAGTAAACTGATAGAGACTAAACCTTTTAAAAAAGTTATACTGATCTGCCAGTCACAACAAGTGGCAATTCTTAAGAGGCAGCAGAGTGGTGCCCATGGGCCTGTGCAGCCGTGCATGGCCTTATGCTCTCAAGAGCTCCAAGCGGGGCTAAATGCTTTGCTGCCATCATGAAATTCTTTTTCATTTTTGCAAAAGGGGAAAGTTTTTCATCTTCCACTGGGCTATGCCAGTTATGTCATCAGTCCTGAAGGGTGGGCACCTCTTAGGAGTGTTACTCTGGGGATTTTCCCCACTGATGCTCTAATCTAGCACTGCCATTTACAGAAGTAACATCTTATAAGTTGGACACTTTTCAGTATTACAGAAGTGTTAGCTAATCAGATTTTCTCTACTAATGAATTAAATATTCAGAAAAACTGAGTTGTAGAAGATATCCACGGATGCTTCTAAAATACTGATCCTGTGATGCGTTTTCCTGATGTTTGAGCCACTCACTCACTGTAACAACACCAACTTTCTGATGTAAAACTGGGGCCTGTCCTTTGAGACTGGGTCTATTGATTGCACCAACTGTATGGTTAATGCTTTGCATACAATTTCTAGCTTTGGGTTCTTTAACGTGGAATGAAAACTAAGAGTCGAATACCAAGCAGTCTAAGTGTAGGATCCTTCTAGGGTTTTCTTCCTTCCACCTATCACAGGTGTCTCATTCACCTCAATTTCAATGCCAAAAAGGTTTTAGCAATTCATTGCTTGAATCATCCCAAAGTATTCAATAGTTTTCATAGAAATAATGATTATCAAACTCATGTTTTTCTTGCCAGTTAACATAATAGCTAATGTTTTAAATGACAAGATCTGCTCACACTCATAGAATTGGGAGCACCCATGGACTTTAGAAAACATGGCCATTCAGGCCGGGTGCAGTGGCTCACACCTGTAATCCCAGCACTTTGGGAGGCCGAGGTGGGCAGATTATGAGGTCAGGAGATCGAGACCATCCTGGCTAACACGGTGAAAACCCATCTCTACTAAAAATACAAAAAATTACACAGGCATGATGGCACATGCCTGTAGTCCCAGCTACTTGGGAGGCTGAGGCAGGAGAACTGCTTGAAACCGGGAGGCGGAGGTTGCAGTGAGCCAAAATTGCAACACTGCACTCCAGCCTAGGCAACAGAGTGAGACTCCATCTTAAAAAAAAAAAAAAAAAAAGAAAGAAAGAAAAAAAAAAAAGAGAGAAAACATGGCCATTCAGCAGGTGGGAGCAGAAGGGTCTGAGTATTCCAGAGCGACCCACAAGTTGTGAATAATCAGTGTGCTATGGGCTTCAGTCAGCTTCCTAGGTGGGTGTGGGTTAATCTGCAGATTAAGTGGAGATAGACTGAGTACCTAATACAATAATAACAGTAACAGAAGCAACACTCCACATGCAGAATTGACTAAGCACTCTCTTCAGGACAGGCTGGCTGCATCACCAACACCAGCTTGCAGGTGCTCTGTATGTGAGCACGCCAGGTTTCTGTGGTTGTTTGTTTTCCTCTCTACCGACTGACACTGTTTCAAGGATGAAAACTGTCAAAGAACCTTCTTTTTCCATGGCTTGTGATAATCCAGACTCACCAGAAAGCAATCTAATGGCATCAATGTCATCATGGTGTTTCAGTCTCTGAAGAGCAGAGGTGAATAAAGGGGTGAATAGAGGGATAGAGGTATTAAGGCTGCCTGGATTCAGGAGGGGCAGAAATGTGGGACAGAGGAGCGAGCAGGGGTCTAGAAGCTCTTGGGTCTTGTCCTGACTTGGCTGTCACCAGTGGATGAGAGTTTAGGACAAACCACTTAACTCTCCCGATCTGTATCAAGCTGTGCTGGCCTGGCAGTGTGCAACTGCATAGAGCAAATATTAATAATACACATCTGTCAAATAAATGAACAACGAGCACATGAATATCCAGCAGCATAGCATAAGGGTCAGACAAGATGATGGATTTGAAAATGCTAGGGAAATCACAAACAATCAGTCCCAGGTGCAATGGTGCCACTCCTACGCCCAGAAAGTAATATCAGTGCTCACGGAACTCCCAAAGACACAGAGATTCATGAAATACACTGAGTAGTAGTAGCATCTTTCCATCCCTGTCTTGTTGGAGGATCTCAACGTGTCTTGAAGACTGAAAGTGCGCTTTCTCTGGAAATCTAACCAACTTCCTTTTGCTCTGCTGAAGTCCTCAATCATTATATGATTGTCTTTGGTTAGAACACTCATCTATATAATTCTACACAAACACCACAGTCTCATTTCTCATCACGCAAGTCTGCTATGAGTTGAATGTAGTACCAGAGTAGATCAAGGCTTAGAATTAGTTGGTAATATCCTTATCTAATAAGATACCTCAGTCCTGAACTGTCCTTGCTAAAAAGTAAGAATTCCTTAACATTTGATCTCTGAATTGCAGAACACATTAGTTGTTCACATCAGAGAGTTCACATCCGATCTGCGATGGTGACATCAATAGGTCACCATGTTGGCAGCTGTATAATCAGGTAGGTGCTGTGGGTTTCCTTTTCAACATGATTGCCACGATTTCTGCAGTTGATATGTGTCCCAGGAGGGTAACTCTTCCCACTGAGTGCCAAGAAACTCACTGGGGACCTCTGCAGTTAGCGGTGACCTCTCCCTTGCTGGTGGCTCGTAAGGGAGTATAAAAAGGGGAGGGATGGTTCAGACGAGGCTTACCCAAGATGGCCTAAAAAGATCTGAGGCTTAAGAGAATGAAAAACTGGCTGGGCATGGTAGCTCACGCCTGTAATCCCAGCACTTTGGGAGGTAGGTGGATCACGAGATCAGGAGTTCAAGACCAGCCTGGCCAAGATGATGAAAACCTGTCTCTACTAAAAATTAGCTGGGAGCAGTGGCAGATGCCTGTAAACCCAGATATTTGGGAGGCTGAGGCAGGTGAATCGCTTGAGCCTGGGAGGCAGAGGTTGCAGTGAGCTGAGATTGTACCACTGCACTCCAGCCTGGGCAACAGAGTGAGAATCCGTCTCAAAAAAAAAAAAAAAAAAAAAGAGAGAGAGAGAGAGAATGAAGAAACAAGCCACAGACTGGAAGAAAATATTTGCAAAAGCCATACTGATAAAGGACTGTTTCCCAAAATAAACAAGAAACTCTTAAAACTCAACAGTAAGAAAACAACCTGATTTTTAAAATGGGCCAAAGGTCTTAAGAGATACCTCACTAAAGATATCCAGATGGCAAACAGGCATACGAAAAGACGCTCCACATCATATGTCATTAGGGAAGTGAGAATTAAAGCAACAGTGAGACACTACCACACACCTATTAGAATGGCTCAGATCCAGACCACTGACACCACCAAATGCTGGCGAGCATGGGGGTGGGTGGCAGGGACTCTCATTCTTGGCTGGTGGGAATGCAAAAGGGTACAGCTGCTTTGGAAGACAGTTTGATGGCTTCTTACAAAACTAAACATGTGCTTATCATATGATCCAGCAATCATACCCTGGTATTTACCCAAAGGAATTGAAAACTTATGTCCACACAAAAATCTGCACGCAGATGTTTACAGCAGCTGTAGTCATAATTGCCAAAACTTGGAAGCAGCCAAGAATCCTTCAGTAAATGAAAGGATAAACAAAACCCCCATGTCCATCCACACAATGGAATATTATTTAGTGTTAAAAAGAAAAGAGCCATCAAGCCATGAAAAGACATGGAGGAAACTTAGATTCATAATGCTAAGTAAACAAAGCCAATCTGAAAAGGCTATAGCATGTATGAGTCCAACTCTATGGCATTCTGGACAACGCAAAACTATAGAGACAGTAGAAAGGTCAGTAGTTGCCAGGAGTTTGGAGAGAGGAAGGGGTGAGTAAGTGGAGCACAGAGGATTTGTAGGGCGGTGAAACTACTCTGTATGATATTATCATGGTGGATGCATGCCATGATACATTGGTCCAAACTCATAGAACATACAACATAAAGAGTGGACCCCAATGTGTCAATGTGGGCTCATCAACTGCAGCAAATGTACCACTTCAGTGGGGGAGTAGGAGGAAGATAGGAAATCTCTGTACCTGCCCCTCAATTTTCCTATGAACCTAAAACTGCTCTAAAAAATAGTCTACATTAAAATCTTGAAGGCCTGAGGTCTTCACAGGCATCGTTAGTCCATTAAGCCAAACCAAGCCCTGTCAGTCCCCTCTTGCCTCCTCTCCTCGGGACCCCTTTCTGACAGCATTCCTCTTCAAGGCTGCCTCTGACCTTTATTTGCATTTATTTTGCTTGAAAAAAAATAAGAAGATAAAGTTTGAAGCATGTCGAAGAAAGGGCTTTCCCTGCAGGAGAAAGTGATAGCGAAAACAGTGACGTTCCAACACAACTGGCAGGAGAGAGGGGTCTCACCATAAGCAGGGCACCATCACACACCGTGCATCCTGCTGTCCCTCCTGTGGAACCCTCCGGGCTGGGCTGGGCCTAGCCACTGCCTCTCCCTCAGCCAGAGTAGCCAATGATGCCAGGACTGTGTTTGTCCCTATTCTGTGTCACAGCGAGGATTCTCCAAGGCACAGTAAATAAATGAAATCAGCATCACTAGCACTGACTTAAGAGGAGACAGGGCAGTGGTTTAAGGTCGCACTGCAGCTCTGACCTCCTGGGCTTTGATCATCCCACCTCAGCCTCCCGAGTAGCTGGGTCTACAGGTACACACTACCACATCTGGCTATTTTTTTTTTTTTTTTTTTTTTGAGAAGAGGTCTCAACTCTGTTGCCCAGGCTGGCCCTGAACTCCTGGCTTCAAGAGATCCTCCCACCTTGGCCTTCCAAAATGCTGGGGTTACAGGTGGGAGCCACTGTGCCCTGGCCTGCAATCAGATATTTAAATCATGGCTTTGTCGCTTACTAGCTGTGTGATCCTGGGCAAGGAACTTGTGCCATAGAATTTCTGTGAGGAATAAGAAGATAATACACACAAAACACTTATCACCTGGTGACTAACATCTATAATACCACCGATAAAACTGTAATCTTCAGGCTATTGAACCAATCTTACAGGTCCCTGAATACAATATAACTGACAGAATTTGAAGGCTACCCAAAAGTATGATTTGAAAGACAGAATGACAGGGGGATTTTTATTAAATATGGGTATTTTGAAGTGTTTCTAACATTTAAAATAGATTAATTGTCAGGGTGTGGAGGCTGACACCTGTAATCCCAGACAGTGTGGTGGTTTAGGGTACCAACTTCACAATCAGATATTTGTTTTTGTTTTTTTGAGAAAGGGTCTCGCTTAATCGCCCAGGCAGGAGTGCAGTGGTGTGAACACAGCTCACCGCAGCCCTGACCTCCTGGACTCACTCATCCTCCCACCTCAGCCTCCTGAGTGGCTGGGACTACACACCTTGGGAAGCCGAGGTGTGTGGATCTGCTTGAGCTCAGGAGTTCGAGACCAGCCTGGGCAGCATGGTGAAACCCAGTCTCTTAAAAAAAAATACAAAAACTATCAGGTTGTGGTGGTGCAGGCCTGTTGTCCCAGCTACTCAGGAGGCTGAGGTGGGAGGATGGCTTGAGCCTGGGAGGCGGAGGCTGCAGTGGGCCAAGATCATGCCACTGCTCACCAGCCTGGGTAATAGAGTCAAACCCTGTTTCAAAAAGAAAAAAAAAAATGGATTAGTTGACTTAACATTAATATTTAATGTGACTTAACCAGCAAAATGTTCAGGTAACTTGAGAGTGTTAAAAACAGCAAGTAAGTCAACAGAAACAACGAATCAAAGGAGTCTCCTGTTATAATCAGAAGGATGCTTCTACTTCATCCATGCTCCGTGGAATCTGTATTTCTCAGGCAGGAAGAACAAACTTAGTTCTAAGAACACAATCCCTGACAGAATTTACATTTTTAAGCAAGATAACGCACACCTTTCTTCTTGAAAGCCTATTATATTGTTCAAAATGCATAACATCTGAATATTAAATCACAAGAACTATGCCAAATAATACCACCAAATTGCCATGTAGATTTTCTTCCAAGGAAGAGAACTAAAAATATACACAAATACACTCAAACTACCCAGGCTACATTGGGTTCTTTCGGAATTTTTTTTAAACTTATTTTATATTTAACCCATATGCTTCTCATGTGATTTTCCTTTTTATGGAAATGTAAGCTCTGTTTCAGGCATTTGGAAGAAACTGGGTATGTGATGATAAGGGAAGGGAAACAGTATTTAATAGTTCCATTCTGAATCATGCTTGAAAATTACTTAGAAAGTCTTACAGACCAAAGCCTTCCAAAATGAGCCCTATCAGTGCAGAAAGAAGGGAGGCCAGACTAAATGAAGAGGAGTACACCCTGACCACATTTTTCATATATTTTGAAATAGCATATCGACGTTTTACAGCACTGAAAGCTGGATATTATCACCAAATAACCAAATTATGAAACACCTATTTTAACTTAAAGATTCAGGGCCAAACCAGTATCTGCCTTTACAAGATTGAGCTGATAGTGAAACACAAGGTGGTGAATGGCATTCTAACAAGAGTGTGAAGAAAGAGATGCAAGGCTGTTGGCCGCTGGAGGGAGAGAAAGGAGGGGAGGTAAAGACAGGAAAATCTCTTCTCTACTCTCAGAATGGAAATGGATGGTCAACAACAGTCATTTCAAGAGAGAGTGGGACCAGGGACGGGGACTGAGATCAGGGGAGGATGAGGGGTCAGGCAAGTCTTCACTGTCCTGTGTCCCTGGCTCCCAGGTGATGGCCTTGGAGTGCCTTTGCTGCTAGGATGAACCAGCTCACCTGTGCTCTGTCACTTCTGCCTCCTCTGCCCAGGACACCAGGTGAGCCCAGGGCAGCCAGTGCCAGCCCTTCCATGCCCCTCCTCCTCCAGTTCCCTAAAGCAGACCGAGGAACTGGGAGGCTGACAGTGACTTGGAGGAACAAGCAGGATACAACAGTCTTGTGTTCGTCTATTTATTCCTGAATGGACGAATGAATGAGAGAATAAGCATCTATTCATTTAACATACGGAGGTACTAGAAAGGTTAGGCTATGAAAATTCCTTTTTTTTTTTTTTGAGACAGAATCTCACTCCATCACCCAGGCTGGACTGCAGTGGCGCAATCTCAGCTCACTGCAACCTCTGCCTCCCCAGCTCAAGCAATTCTCCTGCCTCATCGTCCCGAGTAGCCGGGATTACAGGCACCTGCCACCATGCCTGGCTAATTATTTTTCTATTTTAGTAGAGACAGGGTTTCCCCATGTTGGCCAGGATGGTCTGGAACTCTTGACCTCAAGTGATCCACCAACCTCAGCCTCCCCAAGCGTTGGGATTACAGGCATAAGCCACCACACCTGCCAGAATTCCTACTAACTGGTTGCTGCTGCCTAGAGCTGGGGTGTTGACAGGGTGTGAAGAGTATCCAGGCTGGTGAGAAAGACCTGAAGATTCATTACAAACAACAGGCCGCAGGTCAGAGGGGCAGGCTGCGGAAGGCCTGGATTTCTCAAATGATTGATTGCTTTTCACGTCGTCCACTCCCTGGCATTAATCCCTACTTGTTTTCCAGGCTTTGTTTTTCAAGTCTGTGGCTCAGTGGCACTTCGATAAAAGTTTGACTGAAAAACAAATAGGTATTCAGTGTTTATCAATAAATTTCTGCAGCCATAAAAAAAGAAGGAAAGCACGTCCTCTGCAGCAACATGGGTGCAGTTGGAGGCCATTATCCTATGCAAATTAACACAGAAACAGAAAACCAAACACAGCATGTTCTCACTTATAAGTGGAAGCTAAACACTGGGTATTCATGGACACAAAGATGGCAACAAGAGACACTGGGGACTCCTAATTAGGCAGAGGAGAGAGGGAGAGAAACAAGGATTGAAGATACTGTGCTCACTGCCTGGGCGGCAGGATCAGTCATACCCCAAACCTCAGCATCATACAGCAGACCCAGGTACAAACCTGCACGTGAGCCCCTGAACCTAAGACAAAAGTTGAAATAATTAAAAAGCAAGATGATTTTTAAAATATCAAACAACAACAACAAAAAAACAACTCTAACTTTCGTGGCTGAACCTAATGAGTGACTTAAGGAGCCAAAACCAAGCCACCAGCCAAAAACAGACACATTAATCATGTGCAGTTATGGTTTCTTTCATAACTCTCTAGGGACACAGTCAGAATGTGCCACTCTCCAGGTGAGAGGGCTTGTAACCAAGGCAACCATCACACCATCAGGATTAGGCATAACTTCAGACCTAAATTAAGGCATGGTTATTTAAGACATCACCAGAAGCGTGCCTCCCGCTTTGCTGATCTTTGCCCACCATTCTCCCTGCTTCTTAGGACCTATCACATGGCTAAAAGAGCCTGAATAGCACAGGGTATTATATTTTTTAAAGTTGTCTACACTTGTGGAGCTGTCTGAAAAGTCGTTCTCCTCAAAGAGATCCCGGGACAGGAGACACTCTTCCCTAAGGAGAAAGTCACCCATCACTGTCATTTCTCCAGAAACCGTATGATGTGATTGCAAGTAAAAACAAACAAAAAAAACACCCTCATCTAAAAATCCAGAAAACCTGAAAAAATGCCACATCAGCACAGCCCTGAGAGCACAGCGGCTTTGCAAGGACCACAGGAGAAGACCCCTGCTGGACTGCTCACCTAAGCTCCATCCTCTTTCACGCATTTTATAGAACGTAAATTGTGACTTTTTAAAAAACTACAAAAAAAAGCAAGAATGAGAAAGTACTATTTTGACCAGAAATCATAAGGCCTGTTCATGGAGAAGTGATTGTGGAGAGAACAGCACAACCCACAAAATCAGTCTGGCTGCTGCCTCTCCTCAGGCGAAAATGAATTTGGCCCGCTTGCTGGCACTGGCCACGGGCAGCCTCTCCACGGATGTTTTGCATAGCTAAGCACCAGACGAAGACAGAAACAGCACTGTAAACTTTTTGCAAATTAACACCACTTAGTTAATGACACACTTTCATTCCTTTCCTCCATCCCTAGATGGGTTAGCACTGGAGAAATAAAAGGTGATGAAAAGCAGACTAGGTCACTGTTTTGACTCTGACGGGAGAGTAAGATCGTGCTTTTTGTTTTACGGCATTAAAAGATCCATGTCTCTCTCTTTAAATCTGGCCAACACTGTTCTTCTAAGAACTGCTGCTGATTTTCACATAGTGGCAACGTCATCTTCCTGGTGTCACCCACTGAAAAACCGGTCTGCCCCTGACAGTGCGGCCAGGACCTGGCTGCCACCAGAGACAGAATGCCAGCCTTTTTGCTCCCCACACCCAGGGTCCTGTCTGTCTCCACAACCAAGGGGAAGAAAATAAACTGAGTAAAGATATAGAACAGACTGGGCTCAGTGGCTCACGCCTGCAATCCCAGCACTCTGGGAGATGAGGCGGGTGGATCACCTGAGGTCAGGAGTTTGAGACGAGCCTGGTCAACATGGAGAAACTCCATCTATACTGAAAATACAAAAATTAGCTGGGCGTGGTGGTGTGCGCCTGTAGTCCCAGCTACTCAGGAAGTTGAGGCAGGAGAATGGCTTGAATTTGGAAGGTGGAAGTTGCAGTGAGCTGAGATCGCACCACTGGACTCCAGCCTGGGTGACATATTTAGACTCGCTCAAAAAAAAAAAAAAAAAAAAAAAAGAAGAAGAAGAGAGAAAAGAAATAGAACAATGCAAATGAACAGCAGGCCCAGTCATGGAGATTCCTTACAATCTTAAATTTAAAAAATTCTGAGATCTTCTGATAGGAAAACATACCACTTCTTTGAAAAATATCCTCAAACGTAACTCCTTCTCCTTTCTGTTTGCCTGAGAATTATCAATGCTGAATTTATACATCAGTGAATCTATGTAGCTGCAGCAAAATCACAAGCTTGAGGAACAGATTAAAGCCAGGAACCATCATTACCACGAGGCAAAACAGTCTCTGTGTTGAAGGCACAGTTCTAGCTACCTCAGGGTTATAAAACAATTCTAAGACCGGCTGCTAGCAGCACTTGCAGTCTAAATAAAGAAGCACAGAAGAAAAACCATCCCTGGAGAGGGATGGCCTATGAATGGGCCTTTTTAAAATTATGAGTTGGAGGTTTCTGTGAAGCCCCTTAAATAGTATATGTCCATATATTCGTTTTTCTGGAAGGATTGTCTGTAGCTTTTGGAAGATTCTCAAAGATATCCCTGACCCTTTAAATGACAGATAATTCTCAGAGCCAGAGCCCTCACTATCAGCTGCAAAGTCCTCTGTAACTACATAATAAAACAGATGGTGTTTTACCCTCATGGAAAAAAAGTTACAATATCATAACTGGTGGGTTGTTCATGCTGAGGCAGTGTTGCAGTGATAAACCTTTATAATGATATTAAATTGTTAAAATTATCCACCTAGTTCCATAAATATGAGATACATCGTGGTTATAAAAGGGGCCTCTCTTATGAAACTTTTTAAAAGACAGTTTTACCATATCATTAATTTGGTATGGAATCAACACATTATTCACAATAAATATTAATTAAGGAATAACTAAACAATTTTGTGTGTCCTCCTAAAATTTATAAAAGCTTTCTTGGGGGAGATTTAAGAGGCCTAAGGTGCTTTGAAAACAAAAACCAAAACCCAGAAATCTGAAGGAATGCCTTGGCTCAGCCAGTCCTGAAGCTGAGCTGACTGTCTTTCGGGGGTCAGTGCCGGGGCCTGAGGTCTAATCCTATCATGAGAAGCCTGAATGCGAAAGGGTATACATGAAGCAGAAACTGCCCCAGTGGTAGAGGATGAAGCCACACAGCACTGGGTGCGATGCATAACCAAACACGTGGAATGAATCCAAAGCCATCCTGTAAAAACGCTCATTAAGAAGCGCAAGCTGAGGCTTTTCCGTTCGTTTCCTCCTTCCTAAATGGTCTGTGCTACCTGCCCCCAAACCCCGTACTAAGAACTGGCCCTTCTGCTCGGAAGTGAGAGACTGGGAAGTCACTTACCAGATGCAGGGGCCTGGCCACCAGGGGAGCTTGCAGACCTCGTGCCTGCCCTCGCCGAGCTTGAAGGCCTCCCATCGTCCCCGTTCTCAGGCTGGTCTCCAGCCTCCGCCCTGCCAGCTTCTTTTTCAGGGGGAAGGCCCATGCCATAGACACATCGGGGCAAGGGTCCATGTTTTGGGGAACCCTCCAGGGGCTCACAGTCCTCCCCAGGAGGGTTCCGGCAGCCTGTGCAGACATCTGCCCAGTTGGGGCTGGGGCTGGCTGCCCAGTGCGGGCAATGGCCACCGTCCACCTCTTTTTGCAAGTAGTTTTCAGAGGACACAGGCATCCAATCAGTCCCGCACAGGGGCTCAGCGCAGTTGCAGCTTTCTGAACCCACCGTGCTCTGCGTCCCCGTGAAGCACTGGCTTAAACTGTCATTCTCCCCCACCTCCAGGGGTTCGGAGAAAGGAGGTGTGGATCTGCTTCCAGGCTCAGTGAGGAACAGTAAACGGTCTGCGGGCTGAGAGGGCCTGTCCATGTATTCATCTTCCATGGGCATCTGTCTAAAGCCGTCTTCTTCCATCTCGGTCTCGACGACCAACGAGAGCATCCTGGCACCTTCGCCTTGTGGGTAGGGCCCACTTCCTGCACACGTGCCCTGACAGACATCACCTTGATCTGGGTAGCACATATCATCTGGAAATGTCTTCTCCTCCAGAGTCAGCAGTAAGACACTTTCACACACTCCTTGCTGACCAAAGGTTGTCGTGTGCGTACTGACACAACTGTCGCCTGAGGACTCCTGCCGATATACATTCAGAAGGCAGAGGTGTTAATACCCAGAGTTATTAGGATGAGTTCAGCTAAACACTGCTGAAAACAGTGTTTGCACTGATATATTTCCACCATAACAAGTACAGATGGAGTATTGACCACGGCACTTTGTGCCATTGCAAATTCCCAAGTAGAGGAGAACTCTAGAATGGAATACAGCTAGAAACAAATGCATCTAGCTGCATCTCAGAGGAAAAGCATGTTCACACCTAACAAGGAGAGGAGCTAACCCAGAACCCAAATTCTGTTCTGACAGAATACTGTCAGAACACCGTGTTCTGACTACATATTCTCTATCTAAATCCCAAACCCCAAACAACTGTAAACAAATATTGAACTCGAGTTAGCAGCTCTGTATATCACTGTGGTATAGTCTACTAATTCTGAAACTACTTTCTGTGTAATCTAGAATTGAGCAAATGAGGAAGTACACTGAGAATAATAGGAGCCAGGTTTCATACAGCTGGAGAAAGGAAGATTCAAATATGGGAAAGGGAAAGACCAGAACGAATCCTGCTGTATTGGGCCTGGAATTGGAGAAATCATTTTGAGCTTATGCTTTCAAATGTATACATTTTGTATCAAAGAAAGTAGATCCAGCCAGGTGTGTTGGTTCATGCCTGTAATCCCAGCATTTTGGGAGGCCGAGGTGGGTAGATCACCTGAGTTCAGGAGTTCGAGACCAGCCTGGGCAACACAGTGAAACTCCATCTCTACTAAAAGTACAAAAATTAGTCGGGTATGGTGGTGAGTGCCTGTAATCACAGTTACTGAGGAGGCCGAGGCAGGAGAATTGCTTAAACGTGGCAGGCGGAGGTTGCAGTGAGCTGAGATTGTGCCACTGCACTCCAGCCTGGACGAGAGAGCGAGACTGTCTCAAAAAAAAAAAGGAAAAAAAAATAGATCTAAAGGACATAATGAGACGATTAATGAAAATTTGACATCACATGTGGGTTGAATAATCGTATTGTACCACGGTTAAACTTATTGATTCCGATACATGTACTATGGTTATATATGAGAATCTCCTTGTTCTTAAATACACACTGAAATATTTAAGGATATGGGGCACACGGTCTGCCATCACTCTAAAATGGTTCAAGTAGAAAACATACCTCTGTGTTCATATACACACATACAGAGAGTAAGCAAATCACAAAGCAATGAGAGGAAAATATAAACAACTGGTGGGCCTACGTGTAGGCCATATGGGAGGTCTTTGTCCTATTCTCACTATTTTCCTATAATTCTGAATTGTGTCAAAATAAAATGTTAACAAAATAACTACAGAGTCAAGGAAAGTTGCAGCTCATCCTTCCTCGGACTCCGTACCAGACAATTGAGATTGGTACTAACATAATCACATGAACACAGAGATGAGAGAAGTGGAAACAGAGACAAAGAAAACAGGCATCGAGACTGAGCCTGCGCTTGCGCTTTGGCTGCAGGGAGCCATCCTGGAATTTAAGGTTTGATCACCACACGTGGAAGTGCCCCTTAAGCAAAGGGGCTCAGGCCGGGCACAGTGCCTCACACCTGTGATCCCAGCACTTTGGAAGGCCGAGGCGAGTGGATCACTTGAGGCCAGAATTTCAAGACCAGCCTGGCCAACACGATGAAACCCTGTCTCTACTAAAAACACAAAAATTAGCCGGGCATGGTGGCGGGTGCCTGTAATCCCAGCTACTCGGGAGGCTGAGGCAGGAGAATCACTTGAACCTAGGAGGCAGAGGTTGCAGTGGGCCAAAATTGCGCCTCTGCACTCCAGCCTGCGGGACAGAGCGAGACTCCATCTCAAAAAAAAGTGTGTGTGTGGGGGGGGTCTTAATATTTGACTAGGATGGCACTACCATCCTAACTTGAATATACTTAACAAAGGCACCAACTGTTCACTCTACCTTATCTCCACTTAGGCGGCCACAGGTCTCATTGATCCAGTGCCACAAATTAGCTAGAAAATACAAAGCAAAGATAAGGACTTTAGTTATTATTGCCCACTTCTTTTTTTTTTTAAATAAAGGTTATTATGTATATTTAAGGTATACAGCATGTTATAGAACAAATATAGATGGTAAAATGGTTACTATAGTGAAGCGAATTAACATACCCATCATCTCACTTAGTTACCCATTTTTATGTGTGTGTGGAAAGATCTGCTACAATCTACAAATTTAGCAAAAACCCTGAATACGATACAACATGATGAACGACAGCCCCCATCGTACATTAGATCCCTGAGCAGCTTCCTTCATCCTGCGCATCTGCTGCTTCGTATCCTTTGACTCACATCTCCCCATTTTCTTTCCCCCTGTCCCTGGTACCACTGTTGTATTCTCTATCTCTGTATATTTGACTTTTGCGGGGGGATTGCACATATAAGTGCAATAATTCTAGATTCTTTTTTCTGTATCAGGCTCAGTATTATGACCATTAGGTCAGTTCAATATTATCTTTCAACTGTCTACTGCAAGTCTTCCAGTGAGCGCTCCTGGGAGTGAAAGCATTCAAAAGTAAATCAACTGACTTAAAGGCTATGAAGGGCCAGGCGCAGTGGCTCACACCTGTAATCCCAGCACTTTGGGAGGCCAAGGTGGGTGGATCACTTGAGGTCAAGACTAGCCTGGCCAACATGGTGAAACTATATCTCTGCTAAAAATACAAAAATTAGCTGGGCCTGGTGGCACTCGCCTGTAATCCTAGCTACTAGGGAGGCTGGAGCCGGAGAATTGCTTGAATCCGGGCGGTGGAGGCTGCAGTGAGCTGAGATCCTGACACAGCACTCCAACCTGGGCAACAAAGTGAAAACTATGTCTCAAAAAAACCAAAAAATTAAAAAATACAAAATAAATAAAGGCTATGAAGCCATCTTACTCCTATCAAAAACAGAACTTCCTGTTCTATGCAAAGCAAAATATGATTCACTAATGTTTCAGTGACTACCTCTGAGCACATCTGGGGGCTGTCAGAGCTGCTCCTGTGACTATAGACATTCTCATTCTCCTAACAAGTTTTCTTTGACTATGAGGGACTAAGTTAGATATCATAGAAGAACAAAGAAAACATGTCTAGGAGACTGATTTTTCCAGTAAACTAGCTTGAATGTACTATAAAAGAAGGCAAACACAGCAAGCTAGGTGTCAGGCCCACTGAGTTCCAGCGTGCCCCAAGACCTTTTCCACTATACCTGGCTGCTTCTCAGAAGAAAGAAGAATATGTTCAAAAAGTATATCTCCACTCACTCTTACAGAAGTGATGAAACCTAAAAGGTTAAATCTATGAATTTTAAGAAATCTATGAATTTATATTATGCAAAGATACAATTTCATCCCACTTCTAATGAACATTTTATGTGGTTGTGCTCACTATAAAGACTAACGTTAGGGTCATGCCCTGTGGCTCACGCCTGTAATCCCAGCACTTTGGGAGGCCGAGGCAGGTGGATCACGAGGTCAGGAGTTCAAGACCAGCCTGACCAACAATGGTGAAATCCCTTCTCTACTAAAAATACAAAAATTAGCCAGGTGTGGTGGCACATGTCTGTAATTCCAGCTACTCAGGAGGCTGAGGCAGGAGAATCATTTGAACCTGGGAGGCAGAGGTTGCAGTGAGCCGAGATTGTGCCACTGCACTCCAGCCTGAGTGACAAAGCAAGACTCTGTCTTGACAACAACAACAAAAAATGGTCACCACTCAAACATTGCTCAATGCTTAACACTGGCATCTGCAATCCCCATGTGTTCTCTTTAATTAGTCTTCTGATTGACTAGTATTCCATTTGGCAATGTAATTAATGGTAAGAGAAGTAGCTATACATGCAGGGTCTCATGAAGTTCAAGAGTGTGATATGGCAGAACTCATCAAATCACAGCAAGGCAAAGGAGGGTCATATAAACAAGCAAGCAACTGGGCTGGATGCAGTGGCTCACACATGTAATCTCAGCACTTTGGGAGGCAGAAGCCAGTGGATCATCTGAGGCCAGGAGATCAAGACCAGCCTCACCAATATAGTGAAACCCCACTTCTACTAAAAATACAAAAATGAACCAGGCGTGGTGGCGAATGCCTGTAATCCCAGCTACTCAGGAGGCTGAGACAGGAGAATCACTTAAACCTGGGAGGTGGAGCCTGCAGTGAGTCGAGATCGTGCCACTGCACTCCAGCCTGGGCAATATACCAAGGCTCTGACTCAAAAATAAATAAATAAATGAGTAAGTAAATAAATAAGCGAGCAACTGAAAATGGAAAAGGATGATAAAACAGCAGGTTTTTAATAGCCAAGTCAAAGAGAATGACTTGAATATTAAAGGATTAAGAGATATTCTTAGGAAAACTAGTGAAGCCTTGAATCCTTTTGTAAAAATTATGCATTCTTAGCTTTGTAGTCTAAAAGTTAAACATGACATGATGTTTAAAGACACCAAGAAATTTGTATGGAAAAATGATTCTCACGAAACAGGATAAGACTTGACTGTCCATTCTAAGAATAAGCACCCAAATTTTATTCAACATCACTTATTTTCATTATCTGAGGCTTTTTTTTTTTTTGAGACAGAGTCTCGTTCTGTTACCAGGCTGAAGTGCAGTGGCGCGATCTCGGCTCACTGCAACCTCCACTTCCCAGGTTCAAGTGATTCTAGTGATTCTCCTGCCTCAGCCTCCCAAGTAACTGGGACTACAAGCACGCACTACCACACCCAGCTAATTTTTGTATTTTCAGAGATGGGGTTTCACCATGTTGGCCAGGAAGGTCTCGATCTCTTAACCTCATGATCCTCCAGTCTTGGCCTCCCAAAGTACTGGGATTACAGGTGTGTGTCACTGCACCCGGCCTTTTTTTTTTTTGAGATGGAGTTTGGCTCTTGTTGCCCAGGCTTGAGTACCACTGGTGAGATCACAGCTCACCACAACCTCTGCCTCCCGGGTTCAAGTGATTCTCCTACCTCAGCCTCTCAAGTAGTTAGGATTACAGGCATATGCCACCATGCCAGGCTAATTCTGTATTTTTAGTAGAGATGAGGTTTTACCATGTTGGCCAGGCTGGTCTCGAACTCCTGACCTCAGGTGATCCATCCGCTTTGGTCTCCCAAAGTGCTGGGATTACAGGCGTGAGCCACTGCACCTGGCCGAGGTTCTTATTTCAAAGTAACACTCCAGTCAGTCATATTTAGATGATCCCCTCTACTGATCATCTTAATATTTTATATATACTTTAAATTTGTGCATTAAAAATTGATGTGTTCTAGGACAAATGCAAGCTCCTGTGTGCGTGATGCCGTGTGGTCTATGCAACTTAAACACAAACCTTACAAATCATCAGTTTCCTGAATGCCAGAATATTCTTGTTCCCTTATATACAACTGGTGGAATATTAGCTCTTTAAAGTTTTTGGAGTTTGGTTTCTTTTTGCAGAGAACGATAAAATATGTTTTGCTTTAGTTTAAGCAGATCACCACAGGCAGCAAGTGGACAATCTACTCATCTTTCAAAGCATTTACCTAGAAATGTAACTCTTTTAAGATTAATTTGCAAAAACCACCATAGACACGATACCTGTGAGTGCTTTCCCTTTTTTCCTATAGTAAACTCCAAAGATGATGGCAGCCACCAGGGCCACAGACGCGAAGAGAAGCAGAATTATTAAACCCGGCAAGAAAACCTGGGGTTCTGTATTGGAAGAAAA
The DNA here is from genome assembly GCA_963573385.1 of Cacajao melanocephalus. Classification (NCBI taxonomy): domain Eukaryota; kingdom Metazoa; phylum Chordata; class Mammalia; order Primates; family Pitheciidae; genus Cacajao; species Cacajao melanocephalus. The sequence continues at coordinate 142,352 of CAUYLG010021648.1, read as the reverse complement.
TGAGAAATATGGTATTAAAGATCCTTTAATTTTATGCAGTTTAAAAAAAACAAAACCCAGTAAATCAAACCTCAGAATCGAGGATGTTGGTCTGGGATGACAGAAGTGAAAGTCCCCAGCCCTGGCTGCCCTTTGTCCGCGAGCACTCACATTCTGAAGGGTGAAATCCACAACGTCGGCCAGCCCCGTTCAGTCCAGTTTCGCTCTATGGGAGGCCAGCCCATGCCATTATGGTATTTCTACCTTAGAACAACTCTAATCATGCTCACCACGCCACCCACTCTCATTTTGGCTAACCTCCAGAACCCTTCAGTATCCCCAGATGACTCTGCAAACAAAAGGAGCTTCTTCTATCTCTTTCCTAATAGGCACAGGGCACCAGGGGTTTGGCGGTAATGAGAACAAAACCACAGCCATCCTGTGAAATATTTTGGTAATTTTCATCCACGACACCAAGTGGACCCAACTGTCTTCTTCAGCCCTCCCTGATTACTTCGTTGCTAGAATCCTTGTGTTAAAAACTCTTGATTTACTTGACCTGGTTTCTTGGACTCCTTCTTTTCGTCTCCTTCTCTTTTTAAAAATAACTTATTCCTTCGGTTATTTTTAATGTTATCTGCCAAGTGGTCTTTTAAAAAGTCTGCTCTGATTGTGTAACTCCACATCCAGAATGCTCTAAGGTCTTCCTGTTTCCCCAAATGTCAAGGCTAAACTCCTGATTTCTTTGTCAAAGCCTGTTAACCCAGTTATTCTGTGGCCTATGTTCTCTTTCCTCAACAGAAAGGTCTCCTTGCCACTTAAGCAGTCTCTTCCAATATCTGCACCCACACCTCTACACTGTCCTGCTTGCCAAGTAACCAGCCTCCACGATCAACTTTATGGCAATCTGAAACTCTACTTAAGATTAATTTAATCTACAACGTGTCCCATAGATGACAGCTAGATCCTAACAGTTTTCAGAGATGACCAAAATCTCCTCACAGACACCCTCACTGTGACCACCATCATCCCACCAAGTCTGAGCATTTTAATTTATGTTTGCAGCTCTATTTTGTTATGTATATTAATACATTGTTAGCTATCCCAGATCCAGCATAGGAAATTATCAAGGAAACAGTATACCTGGAATTAAAATACTGATTAAAATGGGGTACCATGCTGACCATGTGCAGGATGAAATACAGGGGGAGATGACCCCTCCAGATCCAGGTGCCATCTGGGAGGGATCTAATCAAGTTGACTACCCCGGGCACATACCATTTGGTGGCTCTTTTTAAACATACCATTTGGTGGTTTTCTGGATGGCAGAGAAGAACTGCAAATCACATCGGATTTCTCTGTTCCATGACGTTCTACTTTCTTTCCAAGGATGGTACAGCTGTGGGGGAAAAGGTAGTTATGTGCTCTGGTTTTATATGCTTGTTTTTTGAAAAAATGAACAAATGCAAGACTCTCCCAGATTGCCAGCTCCTTCAGGAGAGGAATCCATGCCTTATTGGACGTTTGAGTCCCCAGTGCCTTCCATGGGGAGAAGAACATCACAGCGGGGGCCAAACAAGTAAACAAAAGCAAACGCTGCCCGTGTTCTCTGACAGCTACTCTGAGAGCGTGGTCAGCAAAGGAGCAGAGCAGAGTCTTCAGGAAAAAAATATTCCAGCTATGCACAGTGGCTCAGGTCTGTCATTGTAGCACTTTGGGAGGCTGAGGCAAGAGGATTGCTTTAGCCCAGGAATTTGAGACTAGCCTGGTCAACATGATGAGACCCTGTCTCTACCAAAAATTTAAAAATTAACTGGGTGTGGTATACATGCCCGTGGTCTCAGCTACTGGGGAGGCAATGGCGGCAGGATTGTTTGAGCCCAGGAGGTTGAGGCTGCAGTGAGCCATGTTTGTACCACTGTACTTCAGCCTTGGCAACAGGGCAAGATCATGTCTCAAGAAAAATAAAAAAGAATATTCCAATAGCTTCAACTACATAGCTAAGTGACACACTTTTGCTGATTGCTCTTTTGAAAAATACGGAAAATCTGCTTGAACATAAAATCTGGATAAGTGAATCAGAAAATAAACATTTATTTATGTATTTTAATTTTCATTGTTTAAAAATGTGAGATAGGGTCTTGCAGTGTTGTCCAGGCTGTTCTCAAACTCCTGGCCTCAAGCAATCCTCCTGCCTCAGCCTCCTGAGTAGCTGGGATTACAGGCATGTACCACCATGCCCAGCAGAAAATAAACATTTAATAAGGAATACACAGGGAACTGAAAGAATCATTACATTGATTAAAAGTATTCAACAACAGGCATGCCATGAAAGGACCCATGAATTCCACTGTAGATATACTCACATACGTGAGAAATCGTACATATATGAGATTCTTCGTTACAAAATTATATATTACTGTAAAAGACTGGGAACCATCTAAGAATATTATTAATATTCTTATTAATAACAGAGAACTTATTAAATAACTTATGGTATACCTCTACAATGAAATACTACATAGCTGTGAAAAGCCATGAAGATCTAATGAACTGGTGAACGGATACAGAAAAAGCTTCAGGATATATATACATATTTTGGAGACATTTCTCTCATCGCCTAGGCTGGAGTGCAATGGCATGATCTCGGCTCACTGCAACCTCCACCTCCCAGGTTCAAGCAAATGCTCTGCCTCAGCCTCCCTAGTACCTGAGACCACAGACACGTGCCACCAAATCTGGCTAATTTTTTGTATTTTTAGTAGAGATGAGGTTTCACTGTGTTAGCTGGGATGATCTCAATTTCCTGACCTCATGATCCGCCCGCCTCAGCCTCCCAAAGTGCTGAGATTACAGGCGTGAGCCACTGTGCCCGGCCTGCTTCAGTATATATTATATGAGAAAAAAAACACCCCAAGATGTTTGCAGCATGCAAACATTCATACAAACAGGAAGCTTCTATACGTACACACACAAATATCTGGATGATATATCAGTGACACTGGGAAGTCAGAAAAAGTAGGAGTGACCCCTGAATGATAACAGAACATTCTAAATCATTCCAACCAAATAAGGTTAGAAAAAGCTGCACCCATAAGTCACAGGTTACCAAATCTAAAAAGTCACACAAAGTTCCTGTCACATATAGGGCTGAAGAATGAGTTTGACTGGTTTATTTTCCCCATGCTGAATTGACAGACTTTTTCCATTTTGAACATGGCTTCAAGAGGAAGCCTAACCCAACAGAATCCGTCTGTTTTCAACTCAGATGAGACAGTGGAGATTGAGTTGTTGAAAACCCAACCATCTCTTCTAACTCCTTGGCTGTCACCTACTTGGTCCAGGGTCTGCATTTGTCCGTGGAGGAAAAGGCGTCTGAGAAGTAGCCTGCGAGGCAAGGTTTGCACACCGTGTCCTTGTTGAGCTGCACTGTGAAAAAAAGAAAACCCAGAAAGAACACACAAAAACAAACGAGGTCACTTAGAGATCATCCAGGAGGAGACCCCTGTGTCTAATTCCTTCAGCTCCCACAGGCTCAGGCCCGCAAAGAAGTTCTGACCCCAGCAGTGAGTTAGGGAACCTGGCTCAGTGTCAGGCCACTAACACTGGTATGTGATGCCCCAGCCGGGCTAGCTCTGGTCCTGGCCTTCTGTTGTCTGGAGTCACTTCCTTGGTCACTAACACTTTTTTTCCTAGTCTGGGAGCCGGTGTTGGTGTTGACGGCTCCTGCTGTCTGCCTCTTGCTTTCCCCCACGCACCTGCCAGCTAGCGCAGCCTTTGCCTGCAGGGAATGGCAGACCCATTACTGCTTGGAAGGGAAACTCATTGTCCTGACCTCTTCTGATGAGCTTAATCTCTTCTGCCCAAGTATTAGAGTGTCAACAAAGTTTTCTCAGTTAAAAAAACAAGAGGAGGGGGCCAGGTGCAGTGGCTCATGCCTGTAATCCCAGTACTTTGGGAGGCCGAGGCAGGTGGATCACAAGGTCAGGAGATCGAGACCATCCTGGCTAACACGGTGAAACTTTGTCTCTACTAAAAATACAATAAGAATTAGCTGGGCGTGGTGGCATGCGCCTATAGTCCCAGCAACTTCAGAGGTTGAGGCTGAGGCAGGAGAATCACTTGAACCCGGGAGGCAGAGGTTGCGGTGAGCCGAGGTCGCGCCATTGCATTCCAGTCTGGGCAACAAGAGTGAAATGCCATCTCAAAAAAAAAGAGGAGGAAAAGCGCTACAGGTCTCTTTCCCTGCAACCAAGGGTTGGTATCAAACATTTTCTATAAAGGGTCATAGAGCAAGTATCTTAGGCTTTGCAGGCCTGTGGTCTCTGCTGCAGCTACTCACAGCATGAAAGCAGTCCAACAATACATTAAAAACAATATATGAGGGTGCGTTCCAATAAAACTTTACTGATAAACACAATGGATTAAAAACAATATATGAGAGTGTGTTCCAATAAAACTTTACTGATAAACATGATAAACACAATGGATGTTGGATCCCTTCCTTAATGGACAGTGTTGAAAGCAGGAGCTGATCCTCGTTAGTAAACTGACTTGACTGTCATATTCCTCATGAACTACACTGTCAAAATAAATGTCTCAGGTTTCCTATGTCTATTACCTCTACTGCAATCCGCATATGATGACCCTTTGGTAAGTCCCATGAAGAACACTGGCTACTATGTGATATCATAATCAGGCAACTGGCTGGTGCCCAAACCACAAGTTACTCCTAAAATTAGTAGCACTTCTGTGATTTACTTTCATGAATAAAACACTAACATAAGGAATTAAATTTTCTTTGTCCAAAGTCAAGTAGGACGTATATTCTTGATTTCTGCAATTTGGCTGGCTAAGTAGAGTACCTGCTCTTTCATCTGGCAATTTGATTTGTCTTGAATCTTTATTAAGAAGAGCCCAGTTAACATCTAATAACTCACATTAATTTGAACAGCTTTTTAAAAGATAAGCACAATCTAGAGTTGTAAGAAGTCCTCAAAATCAAAGAGACTGGGGCGGCGGGCGGGGGAGGGCTAACAGGCATACAAAGGGTTAAGGGTGTTAATTTCCATAGCTTGACTTCCGAAAGACTCTTAGTAACACTGATCTGCCAGAAACATCCTGCAGGCTCCTTTCCTTGCTCCCTTTCATAATCACACTTTTCTCACTTTACAAAAGATACACTTCATACCCACCCCAAATGCTGCTATGCTACCAAACCTCTGAGATGCTGAACAAAGTGACCAACAGAGACACTGGTGATGGCACAGCTCCCACCTTTTGCTCTCTATTAAGGGCAAAAGCAGGGCAACAGAAATGGGGCAGCTGGGATCAGGCTGAGTGGTTCTGAATTCAAATATACCTCAGGGTGTGGCAGGAGTGAAATTTCCATTCATCTATCCCTTCCCCTCTACCCTCTGCCTATTTTGTCCGAAAATGAACCCATTTCTAAAGGTGCAAGGTAGAGAGAATGTCTATCAGAACCCCTGATGTGACACGCTGGTGAAAACCTGGAGGAAAGGCTCCAGGCCTCTTTTATTTTAGAATCAGAATTCAGAGGGAGTTGGCCGTGTAGGGAGATCTATTTTAACAATTAAAAAAATCAAGTCAGATTTTTTTAAGAGAAAGCACATCTGGTTTAGTCAATGCATTTGATAATAAAGTTTGACTGTCTCAGACTCTATGATGGGCATTTTCCTTGATATGAATTGAAATGAATAATATTTTAATTTTCCCAACCCTGTCCAAGATTTTGGGTTAAAACCAGGTACCTCGAAGGGAATGATTAATAGGTATAAATAATCATTTGCTAAGTCTTGGAAAAAACTGCTTTTGTTATACTTCCTAGAAGTCGGGAAAGCAAATGACTCTAAGAAATACTTTGTCAAGTCAAAACGATTTCTATTTATTTACTTTTCAACAAAATCGAAAGACACAATTGAATTCTCAACTGATACATTAAAAATAACTTCCGATATCACATCAGTAGGTGAGCTTGGACACATAAATCAGAAGGTACTGAAAAAAATTGAGGACATGCCTGTAACCACAGTGTTTCTTTAGCCATTCAGTTATCTATGTGAACAATTTTCTCAGCACTTATATACATAAAAACAAAAAGCAGAAACAGAATTGATGTTGAATGCTGGTGCATGTTAACAATAAATAATATTCAGCCATAAATATATGAGTTGGAAAAACTTCCCACTCATTATGGAGGTCAGAAATTTTTACTTTTATGATTATAATATGGCAAAATAGGATATATTCATTTTTGACCAATTGTGTGATAATAAATGTAGTGACAACTTGGTCCAGGAGAAATGTTTTTAACCCTGAGTCAAAGTAAATTTTTAAAAACTCAGATTTCAAATACACACATATTTTTCAATAGGTGCATATTCCAATATGTAAAGGAATCTGAAAAGGTGATTAGTAAAACCCCTCCAAGCATAAAAAATATATCAGGATAAAATTCTGTGGGGAAGGTGGAATGGATAGGAAATCAAAGGAGAGAAAGGAACTATGTAAACTGTCCAATAGTTAAATATGATTTGCTCATGTAATAATGAATCATGGTGAGCAGCAAATGGCCGTGGTGTTTAGATTCCACTGAATTCGTTTTTTCAGTGTTGTCCCAGTCATAGTTCCCTGGTAACTAGGACCTTAACGATTCTTTTTTTTTTTTTTTGAGATGGTGTCTCACTCTGTCACCCAGGCTGGAGTGCAGTGGCACGATCTTGGCTCACTGCAACATCTGCCACCTGGGTTCAAGCAATTCTCCTCAACCTCCCAAGTAGCTGGGATTACAGGTGTGCACCACCGAGCCCGACAAATTTTTGTGTGTTTAGTAGAGATGGGGTTTCACCATCTTGGCCAGGCTGGTCTTGAACTCCCGACCTCGTGATCACCAGCCTCAGCCTCCCAAAGTCCTGGGATTACAGGTGTGAGCCACTGCGCCTGGCCTCAATTCTTTAAACTTGTAATAAAAATCTTTAGATGTCAACTTAAAAATGTGCTGGGGTGGGGGATGGATGGTTTTTCTGAAATTCTAACGGCTGTAAACTTTTTTAAAAAGTCCAATGACCTCTGCTCTATCCTGTTGGCTCCTAAGTGGGGATCCCAGGCTTCCACAGATGGAGGAGCTCCTGCACCCCGCGGCCATGGCCAGAGAACATGGGCATTTTACCCACAGTCCCTTTGAAGAACCTAAGCTGGGGATTCATTCTCAGGTCTTGCCTGGGCCTGCATCTTCCGGAAAATCAGCCCCACCCCCCACCCCCCAGGTTCCTCCAAAGCTGCCTAGCACCCTGGAGCGTTCTTGCTGCTGTGATTAAAACTGTCTCAAAGCTGGCTTTGCATGGCTCAGCAAGAGCCGACAGACACACACGTCTAACCCGTACACGGGTGCTGGGCGCCCAGGCCTGGTGCACACTCGGTGTTGCGGCGGCAGCACTCGCAGTCCTGGCTCCAGTGGTACCCGGCCGTGCAGGTGCAGCGCCGGGGGGCCGTGCTGTTGCCGACGTCCACAGCTACCAGGGCCTTGCCTGTGGGAGACAAGAGACAGGTCAGTGGCCAGGGAGGAGCAGGCAGCCCAGACATACCACCCATGACTGCCATGTCCAACATCCAGCTCAGAGCGGCCCAGACCAGCAGCCTGCCTGGTGAGCTTGCAGAGTGAATCACTAGGACACTGCTGGAAGAGTCTCAAGTTCCTCCTCATGCTTCTTGCGCTGGCACGAAAGCGTCACAGTGGGGTTCTTGGTCTCATAATTAAGAGTTTTGTGGGCTTTTTTTAAAAGTCAGTTTTCATGTTAGCAGGAAGATAAGGACTTTGGGAATTGATCACTGAATGTTTTGGCAAATAGAAGGGTCACGGAGTTGAGCTTCCTTGTTTTTGGTAAATTCAAATGCTGTATGGGTAAGACTAACACGAGTTTGGACCTAAGAGAACAGGGTTTCTGGAAGTTTAGGATTCATCTTAGGATTCCGAGGCATCCCAGGGTGAAAACAGGTTGTGGAGTGCCAGGAGTGAAGGGGATACAGAGGCAGGCCCAGTGACATGCTTGTAGTCAGACTCTCCTCAAGCACCCAGGACAACACTTTTGTCTCTGTTTTCACAACACACAGCCTTCTCATTCCAAGTCTCCTGGCCCCTTCCAGTTTTTCTGGAATGTAGGTATGTGGAAATTGATCTGCTATAAACCACACACACACACACACACACACACATACACACATTTATCTTATAAACCGCATACACACCAATATGAATCAATCAAATTATTGATATAGTCGGTCCTCATTATTTGCAGATTCATATTTGTGAATTCACCTACTTGATCAAATTTATTTGTACCCCAAAATCAATCCCCTTGGTACTTCTGCAGTCCTTCGGGAACAGAACCGTGTACATTTTGAGTTGCCCCACATGCAGGTTTCTGACGGTTCGGCCAGGTGATGCTCTGCCTTCTGGTTTCAGTTTTTTCACAGAAGGTAAACAAGCTTTTTGTTAGTGATTTCCCTGCTTACAACAGCCCCCAACTGCCATGCTGAAGAGCTGTCTAGTGTTCTAAGTGCAAGAAGGTTGTGATGTGCCTTACAGAGAAAATAAGTGTTAGTGAAGCTTTGCTCAGGTATGAATTGCAGTGCTGTTGGCCATGAGTGCAATGTTAATGAATTAGCAACATGTGTCGAATAAGGTGTCTTTAAACAGAAATACACATAAAACAAGGTTATGTGGCGATCAATCCATGACAATGTGACTGGAGGCTTGCAGGAACCTCACCCGGTAATTCCCTAGGAGTAATGGCTCAGGATTTGCTAAATCAGTGTTTGCGGTGACTTTATAGAACTTAGCTACTGTGCATAGAGTCAACTGCACATAGTACATGACCCCGCCCCCCAACATGATACAAAACAATAACATTATTTAAAACAGACCTTGTACCCTTCTAAGACTCCTTCTCACCTGGATTGTCCAAACAGCCCCTGCACCTTATATTCCTGAATACTTATAGGAATTCCAAGGGAAAAAAAACAAGGGAAAATTCCAAGTAAACAAACCAGAAACCTGCTCTCTCTTATTGTCTCAAGTTACAGCCAGGGGACATTTCCTATTTCCAATCTTTTTAGACCCAAGCTTAGTGACCCTGGAGAAGCCCCCATTCCCTGCAGTGTCTACCCTTCCAAGGCCCCAGTCAGCTCTGCAACATCAAGACCAATGTGCAGGCACGTGTCCACAGACACAGGCCACTTCTCTGGAAAATTCCAAATACTCCTAGGATCCCATTGAAATGTAAGCCTGGGTGGGTGGTGATGAATAATTTTGACATAATTTAAAATATTGTATGTAATGTACCAAAGTTTTGGCTTTAATCAACTTTGGCATTAGACAGAATGAATCTTTATTTCCAAGAGACTGTAGTGAGTCAAGGTCATTACTAAGCAGTGGGAAATAAAAAAGACTTGATCAGATGCTTCTGCTCAGTAGTTTCCATGTTACCTTCTCCAGCCAAAATCTGCCAGCTGTCTCCAGCACATTAGAAAAATATGGTGTTTAAAGAAACACGTATGATCTAATTCTGTCCATTGGGGGAAAAAAACCCCTATACACAAGGGTCAACACAGTCATGAGTCTTCTCTAGGATCCAGATTGAGGTCACTAAATAAAATGCTCCTTTAAAAACAATCAGGAATGCTTAGAGAAACATCCGATTGTAGTTTAAGACAGAATTATGCAAGGTAAGCATGGAAGCAGTAGAGTTCTTCATGATGCCTGGGCTGTATCAAAACCCATCGGGCGACCTCATAGAAGTGTGATGATCTGAGCACCATTACAACCAGTTACTGCAGGCTGGCACCATGGCTTATGCCTGTAATCCCAGCACTTTGGGAGGCCGAGGCAGGCGATCACTTGAGGTCAGGAGTTTGGGACCACCCTGGCCAATATGGCAAAACTTCATCTCTACTAAAAATACAAAAATTAGCTGGGCGTGGTGGTATGTGCCTGTAATCCCAGCTACTGGGGAGGCTGAGGCAGGAGAACAGCTTAAACCCGGGAGGCAGAGGTTGCAGTGAGCCGAGATTGTGCCACTGCACTCCAGCCTAGGTGACAGACAGAATGAGACTCTGTCTCAAAAAAAAAGAAAAGATACATAAGGGACAGAAGAATACATTAAATGATACCAAGGGAATACAGCCAACAAAATCCGGCCTGTGGAATCTCCACAGGACTAACATCATGGCTTCTTCAACAAATAAACTCAATGGAAAAAGGAGAGAAGAGAGAGAAAGGAACCTCTGTCTCTTAAGAGATTAAGAGACATATTTTGCTCCTGATTCCCACAAATAAACTATACTTTAAAAAACATTCTTAGCATTTGACCCAGCAATCCCATTACTGGGTATATATCCAAAGGATTATAAATTGTTCTATTATAAAGACACATGCACATGCATGTTTATTGCAGCACTGTTTACAATAGCAAAGACCTGGAACCAACACAAATGTCCATCATCGATAGACTGGATAAAGAAAATGTGGCACATATACACCATGGAATACTATGCAGCCATAAAAAACGATGAGTTTGTGTCCTTCATGGGGACATGGATGAATCTGGAAACCATCATTCTCAGCAAACTGACACAAGAACAGAAAGCCAAACACCGTATGTTATCACTCATAGGCGGGTGTTGAACAATTAGAACACGTGGACACAGGGAGGGGAGCATCACACACTGCGATCAGTAGGGGGTATAGGGGAGGGACAGCAGGGGTGACGAGGGTGGGGAGGGATAATGAGAGGAGATATAGGTGACGGGGTGGGGGATGAAGGCAGCAAACCACCTTGCCATGTGTGTATCTATGCAACAATCCTGCATGATCTGCACATGTACCCCAGAACCTAAAGTACAGTAAAAAAAACAAAAAAATTCCTAGGCCAGGCTCATGCCTGTAATCCCAGCACTTTGGGAGGTCAAGGTGGGTGCATCACGAGGTCAGAAGATTGAGATCATCCTGGCCAACATGGTGAAACCCTGTTTCTACTAAAAGTATAAAAATCAGCCAGGCATGGTGGCATGCACCTGTAGTCCCTGCTATTTGGGAGGCTGAGGCAGGAGAATTGCTTGAACCTAGGAGGTGGAGGTTGCAGTGAGCTGAGATCACGCCACTGCACTCCAGCTAGGCGACAGAGCAAGACTCTACCTCAAAAAACAGAACAAAACAAAACAAAACAAAAACTCTTCCAGGCAAAAAACTTAAGGCAGTCTGCTAAGGAGATCAAACTGTGTTAATAAAATATTTATAGTTTAGGAAAAAAGTGAAGAGTAGATCTGGTTTTGAGTCCTGCTTCATATGTGTTAACCTTGGAGACGTTATTCAACCTCTCTGAATCTCAGTTTTGCAATCTTTAAAAGGGGTAAGTATGGCTACCTACAGGGTTTCAGGGAGGATTAAACCACACAAAATGGGTGGGAACATTATGGAAACATTATACCAACTCTAAGATGTGTCCCATGATTAAACTGCAACATAAGTATATTCCAGAACAAATGTTCTAAATGAAGAATTTTAGCACAGGCCTTGGGGATCTAAAACGCATCTTTCTTGGGATCTGTAGTCACAACTTCTTTCCGTGTTCCTGAAACGAAACACCATTGGCTGCCTCTAAAAATTTTTCTACAGAAACAGATCTGAGGCTTCTATACTTCCCACTGACACACTGACACGGCGGGCTTACCTGTATCACAAACTTTATGCAGCAAGCATTTATCTTCTTCATTCCAGGTATCCAAATATTCATCTGGGCCACAGGGCAGACATACACTGTCAGAGTTAGTAGTGCATTTAGAAGACATGTACTTTCCTTAAAAAAAATGAAGGGGAAAAATGCAACCATCAAAAAACCTAACAATGACAGCAACACAAAGCAAAACAGCAACAAAAATCGCACCCATCTATGGGACCAATAATCACTGGTGCCCACGATCCCAGGAAGCCCCCCAAAGACGACATGGCACAGGAGAAGAGGCCATACTGCACAATGACTGCAGTACCCTGGGTTCCTCAGGTCACTCAGCTGGCTGAAATAACCTCTCCTGGGTCTGCTGTGCCTGTGGTCACGGCAGTCTCTTCATTCTTCTAAGTAAAAAGCTAGCCACCCTCTGCACCCAGTCTGCTAAGGAATAGAATGATAGGCAGGGCGCCGTGGCTCATGCCTGTAATCCCAGCATTTTGGGAGGCTGAGGCGCGCAGATGACCTGAGGCCAGGAGTTTGAGAGACCAACCTGGCCAACATGGGAAACCCCATCTCTACTAAAAATACAAAAAACAGCCGGGTGTGGTGGCGCATGCCTATAGTCCCGGCTACTCGGGAGGCTGAGGCAGGAGAGTCACTTGAACCCAGGAGACGGAAGTTGCAGTGAGCCGAGATTGTGCCACTGCACTCCAGCCTGGGCGACAGAGCGAGACTCTGTCTCAAAAAAAAAAAAAAAAAGAAGGCATAAAATGATGATCTAAACTGGGCCCTGCAGAACTTGAAAGGTTCCCTGGAACCCACTCAGGGAATAAGGAGGTTAGGCAAGAGGAACTTCATTACCCATCCCCTCTCCCCTCTTCTTTCCATCTGGATAGGTAACTTCTTGTTAATTTCTTCTACATATACTACTGGCTCATGGTTAGTTTCGTTTGACCAAGTGTCATGCCGTGCCCCACTCGCCCCGTCCAACACACACTTGAAAAATCACTGGATCTTGGTTCTGCACATCCAAGAAATATTTGTAGCTGAAATATCCCAAATATCTTTCTATAAGGTAACCCACCTTCGCACCCTCCCCCACCCCGAATGATGAGAGAGTGCGGACCCCTCGGTCTGTGGATTTCACTGGGGCTGCGGAAACGCTTAGTCACATTTCTGGCAGAACAACTTGGGGTGGGTGGCAGCCAGTCCACCTTCTGCTCCTCAACAGGTTTATGGAAAAAGGTACGACAAGGGTTTAGGCAATTTTTAGCAGCAACAATTCCAGTTTGGTCATTCCCAAATAAAATTTCCATGAAAACAATTTTAAATAAGAGCTGCATTTCACGTTTTGAGAGTTTGAATCATAAAGGGCTAAAATATTAGTTTTTAAGAACTCCTTGCCATCTCGAGAAATCGTGTTTTGGAAAATTGTGTTTCAGCACAAATTAAGCAACAGCTTTTGAAGTTGTTTTTGGTTTTTTAAAGGATTTTAAAATCCCCTCAAATCTCTCTCTATTTGAGAGAAAGATTTTTGTCTTCAGAGTGACAGACATTACCACCTGCCACTACCATAAAGAGTCTATCCAATTTCTTTTTTCATCTGGCAGACAGAAAAAATAACAATGAAAGCCTCACCCACTTTTGAGGGACAATGCAAGGTGGCTCAGAAGCAGGTGTACCTGGTTCACATTTGCTACAGCACCGTCCCAGACGCTCATAATGCCTCTCACTGGTACACGGAGGAGCGATCTGCAGAGCCACCTGCAAAGAACACGGAGGTCAGGCAGAGATTGCACACAGCTCTTTCTGGATAAAACTGGATAAAACAAAAAGGGAATCACCAAATTTACCTTTTTTTGTGAGACAGAGTCTTGCTCTGTCGCCCAGGCTGGAGTACAGTGGCGTGATCTCGGCTCACTGCAACCTCCACCTCCCTGGTCAAGTGATTCTCCTGTCTCAGCCTCCTGAGTAGCTGAGATTACAGGTGCCCGCCACCACACCTGGCTAATTTTTGTATTTTTAGTAGAGACAGGATTTCACCACGTTGGCCAGGCTGTCTCAAACTCCTGACCTCTAGTGATCTGTGCACCTTGGCCTCCCAAAGTGCTGGGATTACAGGCCTAAGCCACTGAGACTGATCTGCTTACCTTTCTATGTGTTAAACATGCAGAGAATTTTTAAAAGCAGGGAGAGGAAGGCATTGTAGGGGCTTCCTGGGCTCTGCCTTCCCTACCTGTTCCCTGAGGGACTGCAGGAGCTGTTTAAGCTTCCTCAGCCTCTGGTTCCCATCTGGTTCAAAAGGGTATGATTCTAAGACAAAAACCAGTTTCTGAATCTGCCCATCTGAGTAAAACAAAAGAAAACAAAGCAGCCCAGGCGCCTACTATCAACCAGAGATTCTTATCAGTTTGCCACAGAAAAGCTCTTTTCCTCATCAGCATTCTAGGTGTGAGAAAAAAAATAACAAACACTCCTGTTGACAAGCAGTCATGTTAGAAACTGAAGAGCCAGGCTTAGCTAAACAGACATCCAGGTATGCATGCCACACCTGCAATTCAGGCAAGTTCTCTGCTGTCGTCCTGGAATATGGAGTCACAGACCTTCCCATTAAGGGGCTTAGAGTAGAATGAAAACACAAACCAGGCTGGATGCTCCCAGGGAGGCAGATGGGCCCTACCTCAGCAGAAGTAGGAAGGAAGCAGAAGCCGCCCAGGAAGGCTTCCCAAGGGAGGTGGTAAGTGATCAGCCTTCCAGGACACACAGAAACCAGCCAGATCAGGAAACAGAAACTGCAGGTGGAGGAAGCGGGAGGATGTAGGAAGACTTTGGACAACAGGAACAGTTCAAACAGGGGCAATGAGGCCTGAAGCAGCTCTTGGGGGCAATAAGAGACCTTCAGTCCAGCTGGAGCCCAGTGTCACAAAGGCAGTATGGGGAGGGTTTCATCTGCACGTGAAAGTGCTTGGATGGAGGGCACAGAGACAACTTGGGTTGGAAGAAGCCATGCATCCTCGAAATACCTCCATTAAAGAAGGCAGGTTTGTAAAGAAAGCACAAACCCAGGAAAATCCAGGCTAGCTGAGTGGGTATGGGGGCACACAGCCATCACAGACCTCTTTGATCTTGCCCCAGCTAGCAAAGGGCTTATGAGGAGGCTGAGGTCCATGAGAAGGTCCCAGTGTGCTACTGGGGTGATGTATGGAAGGAAGGCTGACTTGGACTTGCTTCCTGTGCCCAGCTAACACTCCCTGTGGATACCAGGTAACACACATCAGATGCTCCCCATGTATTCACTGGGTGACAGTCTTAGGACACTGCATGGAGCGCAGCGGAATGAGGAAGAATGGCTTAAAAGAAAGCACCACATCTCTCCCTTCTGATGTGTTTTTCTCTGTTTTAGATGCCACCCTTCTCTGTCTCCCTCTGTGTGTAATGTACGTGCACAGAAGAAAGAGGCAAAGTGGTAAAACTGCACGTGGCCATGCAAACTGGGTCAAAAAGCAGGATTCATCTGAGCCTAAGGATCCGTGAGCACTGGTGCGATGCTGTGCTTTGGGTAACAAGGGCGAACAGGGTAAATATGAGGTGGGACTGTATTTCAGATGACAAAGGGCATTGAATGCTTCTGATCCCCTAAGGGGGCAGCCACAGACTCAGTAAAATGAGCCCGTACTTTGTGTTACACACATAGAAAGGTACTTTTTAGGGGAATTTGGTAAATGGAATACCCCCGAAGTAGCTGCTTGGGGACACTGTCAGATGTCACAGCTGTGTCCTGGGCTCCAAGCCCGGCTGCCTGTTGAGTGTATCTGACCTGAACACGGTAGGCAATTGACTGTATGTTTACGAGGATGGCTGTGATTCATTTGACCCACCTAGCCTGTAACCCACGAGCTTCACACCTCTTCGAAGAAACAAGGAAGTCACTGCTTCCAGAAATGACCAGCTGTCCTGATCTTTACAGATTTTCACAGATATAAAATCCATTTCTCTCTCTCCTAAGCTTCTATCTCACTATGACTTTTTACCTGAATATGCCTTTTTCCCCCCCAAAAAAAACTGAGGTATAATTCCCGGACTATGAAATTAAACCTTACAAAGTATACCTACTGTTCAGTGGTTTTTAGCACTTTCGCAAGGTTGAACAACCATCACAGCTATCTAATTCCTGAACATTTTCATCACCCCGAAACTGACACACCTACTAGACAGAGCTATAGGATTACAGATCTTTTAAGCAGCAACAGAAATTTTGTTGCTGGGAAAATTGCTATGGTGAGGCAGAAAATTATGTTTTTAATCTCGATTAGGGTCCAGCTTAAGCAGAAACCTACTTTGTTCTCTAGTTACATGATATACTTTGAAGTAAACCTCCAAACCTTCAACATGGCAATATACATACAACTTAAAAGGCCACATACGTACATATATTTAAGGAAATGTGGTTTGCAGGTAAGTAAAAGAAATCTGGAAAACCCTTTAGGTTGCTGGTGCATACCAAAGACAAAGCATGCTTTTATTGTCCCTTTTCAAACTCTTCCTTCCTGGCTCTCTGCTTCCAAGATTCTTTCCCTCCCCTTGCAGACCCCTTTCCTCTCTAGACCTCATACAGCCCGTAAAGCACGCCGTGTGCTGTCTCATTCTAATCCCGTGCCCCAGTTCCAGCAACGAATGGCCTGGTGACTGTGCACTACAGCCCGGTGCTTGTAACTGTCAGGAAATCCAGCTTCTGAGATTCCAGCCTGTCTTGCTTTGCCAGGTACCTGAGGACTGACCGACTTGTTCCTTGATGCTGCAGGCCAGGCTGGCTCATCCTTGTTCTTGACCCCCAGAGTCTGTCCTGAGTCCCACATGCTTGTCGTTAGTTTCCTATTAGACTGTGCTGGATCTGTTTCCATATACCAGTCTCCCTCTACCTGGATGGCCTGTCACATTCATCCTCATGAGTGTCATTCTTTGTGTGCATGAATGAATGGGTGTCCCTGCCCCTCCCAGTCTGACTTCTCATTTTGCCTATAGGATTCTGGTTCTGATGGCTACTATTTCACTACTGACTGCCCTGCCAGCCAGCAGCTGGCAAGAGCCTGAAGGTGGCTCCAGATCCTCTTGGCAGTGGCCCTTCTGGGCTTTGGCCCTTCCCTTCCACCTGCCCAGAACTTCAGCCAGACTGGGTCCTCCAAGACCAAGCTCCCCATGGTTGCAAAGTGGTAGCTATTATTATTGGTAGTAACCCTAGTAAAGCAACAATTTGGTAAAAACATGTTCCTGCTTAAGTGTTCTTAAGGAATCTCCCAGTGAATGGGGGAATTTGGGCATAAGGCCCCAGATCTTTGGTTCATAGAGTGATTTTGTCAGCTGCTTACAGTTGCCTCTCTTTCCCCAACATGCAGCAAGGAAAAGCCTTTGAGGACTGAGTTGAGATGTACAGGCTTTTATTTACTAAGATTTTTCTAGTTCACCTTTAAGACTATTGATAGAGTCAAAGCTTTTGAATCCCAGTTGTTTTGATGAAGCCAATAAAGCAGAAATACTTTACAAATGTTCAGTTATTAAATAGGGAATGTAATATAGCCCACGATACAAAATTCAAAACGAACAACAACTTGTTTAGAAAACTCTATCCCACTGTCTCCCAGTCACTCTTGCCAGAGTTAACCCACGTTACCAGTCATTCTGAGGGGTCCAGTCTTCGGGAAGTAAAAGGAGAATGAATTTGTGATCTAATTGAGGGACTGTTCTATATCATAGCTGCCTTGGAGGCTGGCTAGGATCAGGTTGCTCTTGTGTTTTGGGGAATATAATTTGACTTCTTAGAAGTCTTGTTTAGAAAAACAGCCATGTGTTGATAGAGTGTAGCTCTTAATCAATAAGCTACAAATATTCTCTTTGGTCCACAGAATCTATATCAACCAACCTGTTTTCTGACAGAACTCACCTGAGTTCATAAGGAACATTAGAGTCTGTTTATAGCAAATATTCTCTGCACATACAAATTCCCCCTACAAATTCCTTGCTAAGTCTAAAAAAAGGAGTTAAAACAGCAAGATGATTTGACTTCTCTTGCTTCACTTTCTTGCGTCTTTTTGTGTCTTGTACGCATTTGTTTCAGGGCATACAGGCTGGTGTTTATCTTAACGGCTGATGGACTCTTCTAGAATAACCATGTCCACAGTCTGTGCAAGGCTTTGGGAGGAAGGGGGGAGATATAATAAATTTGAAATAAAAAAATCCCTTTATAAAACAATGTGGATTTCTTTCCCTAAGCAAAGCCATGTTGAGTCTAATTCTGAAAAACCATAAGCTGAAGAAACATAACATCTCTGCCAGTGGAGCCACAGAGATGAGCGGATCTGTATTTAGAATCCTGCAGGGAAGGTTGACTTAAATATTTATTTTCCATGCTGTTAACCCAATTGTAGTGCAAGTCATTATAGATGCTAAAATTACTTTCTTGCTCCACTGAAAATTCATGCTGACATCGAATGAGGCAGAAAGAGACTTGGCCACTCTTGTCGGATCGAGATGAAAAGAACTTAACCTAGAAGAACAAATGAGGGATTTTCCATAGATTTTGTTTTATAAAATATCATCTGTGACTATATTTCAGAATTTGGCTATAATTTCAGTAAGGCTGGTATCAAATTTCTGAATGTTACAGTAGAGTCAAAAGATGTGGTTTTTGTTAAGAAAGAAACTATTAAATGTGAAAATAACACTTCACTTAATAGCTCTGCTGTCCTGGAAAAAAAAAATCCTTAAAGAAAGTCACTATCGAAACTGATCCTACCCAGAATAGCATACAAATAAATTACTAGTGACCTGTGTACCCAAAACACTAAGAGAGCGTCTTTAAATAAGACAGTCTTACTCTAAGCATTTTGTTTTATAAGTAAATAACAAACATACAAAAGGTAGTATTAAGAGATCAGTGTAACCTACAAACAAATGCTCTTGGTTCTTGTCTATTTCTTTAAATGTCTTTTTTCTCAGCCAGCTGAGCTGGAAGGCCAGCGAGGTCTCAGTTTCTCGTGGTCACAAGTGTTTCCATGAGTGAGTCAAAACATAGACCCTTTGAATTCAGACGTTCTGGGCAATCGTTCCTGGTCTGTCCCTTCCTTAGCTGCTTTCTCCAGCTAATTTTATCTCTGTCTTATCCAGCTTTCTATTCTTGATCATGGCACAGTCCTGTGCCTGTGAATGTAAGGAAAGCATCCCGCCATTGTGATTCTCAGCAAAACATTCATTACCAGGAGTGGAAATAATGCAGGAATCATGTGAGGCCCAGACACCAGATAGGATGGATTTCTATTGAAAAAATTAAATGACAAAGAAAATAAAGACTGATATGACAGAATACAAGAATTATTTTTTTTGAGACAGAGTCTCACTCTATCACCTAGGCTGGAGTGCAGTGGCATGATCATAGCTCACTGCAGCCTCGACCTCCCAGGGTCTAGAGATTCTCCTGCCTCAGCCTCCTGAGTAGCTGGGACCAGAGGTGCCCACCACCATGCTGGGCTAATTTATATATTTTTTGGTAGACACAGGGTTTCACCATGTTGCCCAGGCTGGTCTTGAACTCCTGGGCTCAAGAGGTTTGCCCACCTCAGCCTCTCAAAGTGCTGGCATTACAGGTGTGAGCAACCGTGTCCAGTCTGAATATGGGAATTTTAACAAAGCAGAAGTAAGAGCCAGGAGAACTCAGGTTGGAGGAGGGGACAAGGTACCTGGAGTGCTGGTGATGAGAGTAGGAAGTGGCCTAGCCAGGCGGTCCCCAAGAGCTGAATGGGCTTCAGGGCAGGAGGGTTTTTCTACCCAGGGCAGCCCTCGAAACTGGGCTTCCAGTTTGACCCCGAGAGAAGAACGCCTGATTATTTCTTTAATAAAACTGACTATGTTTCTAACATGTCAGGACAAAAAAAAAAGGCCATTCTCAGCCCGATTCTCCTCACCTGTACAATGGCGCTAATAACTGTGCCCGTCCTGGTGCCCTGAGAGGCAGATGCGAGAATTCCCATACATGATGTGGCACTGGCAGGTGGCCATACTCCACAAACACGAGGGCTCTACCTCCTCAATTCAAAGCTGAAGACCTTTCTAGTAGGCTGCTGGGAAAAACGGAGATGTGATCACATTACTCTCCAGTGCACTGGTCTGCATTCAGTAGAGAAGGGATATTAATGGGCACAGCTGGGTGGAATTAGTAAAAGTATAGATAACTTCCACCCAGTCATTCCTCGAGGGAGGAGAGGGAAAAGGGTTATCACTAGAAAGGGGCGAAGGACAGAAAAGATAAACTGGGGACCCAGAGACAAACCCTCAAGGCCTGACAATCTTCCTGCACAAACCATCTTTGTGCACTTTTAACCTGGTTATGACAAACTAAAGCTGCACAGCAGAGTATTTTAGCAGGACAACTAGGAAAAAAATGCATGCTTTAAAAAGCATGTTTGGGCTGGGCATGGTGGCTCATGCCTATAATCCCAGCACTTTGGGAGGCTGAAGCGAGCAGATCATCTGAGGTCGGGAGTTTGAGACCAGCCTGATCAACATGGAGAAACCCCATCTCTACTAAAACAAACAAACCAAAAAAACCTCCACAAAACTAGCCAGGCATGGTGGCCCATGCCTGTAATCCCAGCTATTTGGGAGGCTGAGGCAGGAGAATTGCTTGAACCTGGGAGGCAGAGGTTGTGGTGGGCTGATATTACACTATTGCACTCCAGCCTGGGCAACAAGAGCTAAAGGCTGTCTCAAAAAAAAAAAAAAAAAAAAAAAAAGCATGTTTGGTTTCACAAAAAGAAGTCTTTTGCCAAGGGATTGGAAACTTGAGGTATCGATCTGAAATTGGCGATGAGTGGTCCAAGCCATTTCAGTGGCTTTCCGTCCAGGGGTTCAGTCAGTTCCATGAGCCATGCTTGGGCGAAGGCAGACGGCTTACTCAGTCCGTCTGCTGATAAAGCTGCTGCCAGATTATATCTGTGATTTCTGTTAACTAGGACTTACTTAAGCAAATTATGAGCGAATGCCCTTCTAGACATTCTCATTTTAAATAAGCTCGACAGAATTTCAATCTTACAGATTCACAGAGAAAATATCAGACATATTTCTTTTGTGCAAACCAGGGCTTCACATTTCAAGCTTCAGAACATCGCACAGGCACCTATGAAGACAGTGTGTTATAAAGTGACAAGGAGGATAAAGGGGCAGTTTTAGGACCCCCTGCTCACCCTGGCGCACTCCATGGGTGTATTCATCCTACCTGGGAAACCTGTCAACTATGGAACACGTTAAAAACTTGGAGATCCTAAGTGACACCAGTCAGGTACATGGCCTAAGTTATAACAGAGGTAGATACGGAGAATCACAGAGTTTAACAGAAGATGCTCCATGTGAACAGAGGTAGATACGGAGAATCACAGAGTTTAACAGAAGATGCCCCATGTGTTTAAAATAGAATTCATTTCTAAGAAATCTGTTTTACAGATAGCTCTTGAAAAAAAAAAATCCTGCTGCCAAGTTAGGCTCATATATTTTGTGAATTGTACAAAATGAAAAGATGGGTCTAGTTCATTGGAGAAGATGGTGAAGAAATTATAACTGTCACAAACAATATTATAATTGAAAAAGCCTGGCACAGTGGCTCACGCCTGTAATCCGTTTTTGGAGGCAGAAGTGGGAGGACTACTTGAGCCCAGGAATTTGAGACACTTGTCTCTATAAAACTTGAAAAATTTTCCAGGTGTAGTGGTGTGTGCCTGTGGTCCCAGCTATTCAGGAGGCTGAGGCAGAAAGATCGTTTGAGCCCAGGAGGTTGAGGCTGCAGTGAGCTGAGATCGCACCACTGCACTCCAGCCTGGGTGACAGAGCAAGATCCTGTTTTTTAAAATGAAAAAACTAAAATGACTGATAAAAGATTTAGGACTTTTTTCTGAGACAAGGTCCCATTCTGTCACCCAGGCTAGAGTGCAGTGGTGTCATCACTGCTCACGGTAGCCTCAACCTCCTGGGTTCCAGTGATCTTCCCAGGCTGAAGTGATCCTCCTGGGTTCAAGCCATCTTCCCATGCCAGTCCCCTGAACAGCTGGGACCACAGGGCCTAGGGATTCAGGACATCCTAAAATGCACTTTATGAATGTGTATCTAGTGATAAAAAGTATTCAAAACTCCAACTTCAAGGCACTCATCACAGCTGGTCAGCTCCTATTGGTCTCACTGAAAATTACAAATACGAATCAGTCCTCTCCCCAGACACATATTGTTCCTCGCAGATGGGGCCATGAGTTCTTTTAATTGTCGGGTAAGAGCAAGGCCAGTCATTCCTTTACCTGAGTCATTCAGCTTTATCTCAAAAAGTGATTTTTCACCAGAAGAAATAGTTTGATGTAGTCAGAGTTTAACAGTAGGAAGTATCAGTCTCTTTACAAAGTTCTGCTGTCATCACATCGTCAAAGGCATCTTCGCTGAGCTCTCTCCCATACCTGCATGAGGTCCTGGCTTGCTGCAGGACTGAAGGCAGAACCTGTCTCTGCCCTTTTAGTCAACGGGGACACAGCCACAGATAGAGAGGAAGGAAAACTGTGACCAGTCAGAGCCCCACACAGCAGTTCCAGAACTGATGCATTGGAAAGATCCTCCCTGATCGTGGACAAGGAAGGAGGGGAAACACAACCCTGGACTCGGACTGGTGTCTATGTCTTCCTTGGCTTGGGAGGGGCAGGGAAACAGAAATGGGGAAGGGCTTGCAAGAGGAAATGCACAAGTTGGAGAGGGTGAGGTTTCCGGCAGAGGCAGAAGGATTTGAGATGAGGGAGAGGACAGAGCAAATGGGAGACTCGAGCAAGCGCAGTGGGAGAACGTGGGGGGCCGGGACAGGTATGTCCTAACCAGAAGGAAAAGGTTGGGGCTGCTTCGGGGCTTCCAGGAAAGGGTAGCTAGTCAGTGAGTTGTAGAAGAAAGGGAGGGTCTTTTTTTAGCAGCACCATGAAACATATTGTAAAGACTGTTGGGATGAGAAAGCGCAAGAAAGTGCAAACTCGTTTTAGACAAGAACAGAGCCCGGGCTAGGATCTCACGGAGGAAACGGAGATGGAGACGAACGGCGCGAGCAGGCGCAGACAGCAAAGTGGCAGCTCTGGATGGCGAATCTGCAGGAGGCCAGGAACGCAGCTCATTTTGGGAGGCCTCCCGCTGCCAAACACTGGGTTTGGCTCTTTTTATGCCTGTCCTTCGAATGCCTTTTTAAAAAAACTTGGGAGTAATTTAAAATTTTTTATTGTGGTAAAATAGATATAAAAGTTGCCATTTTAACCATTTTTAACTGTACAATTCAGTGGCATTAAGTACATATACAATATGGTGCAACGATTGCTACTATCTATTGCCAGAACATTCTCATCACCCCAAATAGAATCTCTGTAACTGTTGACTAGCAACTCTCCATTTCCCCTCTCTCAAGCCCCTGGAAACCACCTTCCTACTGTCTGTCTCTGAGTCTGACCACTCTATACACCTCATATAAGTGGAACCGTACTACATTTTCCCTTTGTGTCTGGCTAATTTCACTTAGCACAGTACCTCCAAGGTTCATCCATATTTTGTTGTGTGCCAGGAATGCCACTTCTTTTTATGGCTAGATAAAGTTCCGCCACATGTATAGACTACATTTTGTTTATCCAATCATCAATTGATGGACACTTAGGTTGCTTCTACCTTTTGGCTACGGTGAATAATCCTGTAATGAACACTGGCACACAAGTATCTAAGTCCCTGTTTTCAGCTCTTTTTGGTCTAGACCTGGGAATCCTATGGTTAATTCCATGTTCAGCTTTTCGAGGAACCCCCATCCCCTCAACTGTTTTCTGCAGGGGCTGCACCACAGTACATTCCTACCAGCACCGCACAAGGGTTCCAATTTCTGCACATCTTCAAGAACACATGTTATTTTCTGGTTTTGTTTGTTTCGTTTTTGGTTTTAAAATAATGGCCATCCTGATGTGTGTGAAGTAGTATCTCCTTGTGATTCCAATTTGCATTTTCCTAATGACTAATGATGTGGAACATATTTTCTTGTGCTTATTGGCCGCTTGTGTATCTTCCTTGGAGAAATGTCTGTTCAAATCCCCTGCCCATTTTTATAGGGTAATTTAATTTTGCCTAGATCTCTTCACAGGATTTGATTTAGCTGCTGACAACACTGACTGAGTTCACAACCTAAAAGTCAACAAAATAGATATACATGCATTTATTCCTCAATTAAGTGAACACATACTATGTGCCAGAGACAATGTCAGATCCTCTGGATACAGGGGATAGATACTCAACAGAGAGTCCTGGCTTACAGTCTAGGGGAGAATAACGACTATAAGTAAACAGATAATGAAATCTAGTGGCAACAATTGTCACAAAAAAATTTAAACCACCTATGTAAGGTGATGGTATGACTATAGGAAGCCTCCTTGAGAAGATGACATTTGAGTGGAGGCATGTTTAAAGCCAGGAAACAAGCCAAATGAACAGCGCATGCCAGGAGGAGGAGGACTGCAGGTGGACACATTTGCAAAGGTCCTTGGAGGGAGCGTGCACAGCTTGTTGGAGAAACAGCAAGACAGCCCGTGGGACTAAGCGCAGTGTGAGGTGGGTAGGGTATAAGGTCACCCAACTGATTATGTAATTTATACAAATTGTGAATTAATATACACCTATACACCCATACCCATCCTGTTGGGATTGTGTGGTATTGATCACATTGGACATTGCCATTACCCCATAAAGGTTTAAATACTAAGCACGTCATGCTATTTTCATTAGCAGGCAAGAATTACCACCTTTGTCTCGAGATTTGAAAAATATATATCATCAATTGGGATGAAATACACATAAAAATTTGCCATCTTAACCATTTTGCCACAAGTTCTTTTTTTGGAACATATAGTATGCAAAGAAAAAAAATCTAACTTAGGTCACGTTTGATTAAAAAAAAAAACTAAAAAATATAGGGTGACTGTGATTAGAAGTCTTGACATATTCACTGTTTTGATTTAGCAAACTTTCAACAACTGACTTTATAAAGCATCTTGAAAGTTGCTTGTTATTGGGCCCATCAGCATTTCCCACCCAACCCCCGCCCCCACCCCACCCCACCTTGATTCCTGATGTGCTTCTTAAAGGAAACAAAGCGCACTGGCACTGCCTCAGACAGGCGCACATCAAAGGTCTGTTGAATTTCACTCAGCCCTCTGCCTTACTCCCCTCACAATGCATGTATTATCTCTGCTCCTTGAAAATAAAACACAGGGCCCAAGGGAAAACGAAGAAACAACCTTGCATTTCAAAACCTTAATGGCAAGTTTGTCTTCCAGAGAGATAAAGAGTGAAGATGTCTGCAGCTCCGGGCTACCTGGAATCCAAGTGCAAAACAGGCTTGTTTCCTAAACACAGTAATTAGGATGGCTTTGACTTGTCCTTATGTTATGATGCAGATGCCCTCCCATTTCCTGTGAATGTCCCTTTATTCTCCTACTGTGAAAGCCTTTTTAAATTGTCATTCTTGGGGTTTTTTTTTTTTTTTAACTTTGTATTCATTTCAGATAAGAACTGCTTTCTCTCTGCTTTCTCTTCTGTAGGAGAAGTCAGCAAGCCCAGTGCTCACTTCTGAGAGTGCACTGGTCGGTTGGAGGCCATGCCCTTCTAGGCTCTGCCTCCAGGCTGGGGGCGCAGCAACTGCTAAGGCCAGGAGTCCCCCAAGTGACTGAAGGAGGCAGTATTCTCCTTACCTGCCGCCCTCCCTCCCTTCACTGCCCAGTCCTCAGGGTGAAATCCAGTGCTTCTCTAGTGTGCACAGAATCACCTGAAAATCCTATGAAAATGCAGGTTTTGATTCACTGGGTCTGGAATGGAGCCTGAGACTCTGCACTCCTAACAAGCTCCCAGGCTGTGTCAGTGCTGGTCTCTGGGGAGCAAGGCTAGAGATTTTATTAAAAACCAAGAGACAGGACTTTCCCATATTCCCAAACACTGCATAGTCATCTCTGACTATACAATAGACACTGAGAACCACCTCTCCCATCCCTGAACACCTTTTATCTATTTATGAATGGAGGCAGAGGAACAACTGACCCGAGTGAAATACCTACTATGTGCCAGCCAGGGAGACCTGACTTCCCTTCCCTTCCTGCACTTGCTGAGCTGGCTGGTGATAAGGAGACTGGAACAGGGCTAGACATGTAGCAAATATTCAAATACTTGGTAAGTTAATGAATAATTTTTCCCAAAAGACCACTATAACCTCATAACTTCCCTTTACAGAAGATTATAACAGTTTCCTACTAGCTCTGAATCAAATTCCCACTCCCAAGCAGGCACTTGGAAAGACTCCACTAAATTGGGACAAAATCTGAGATACCCTGGGGGAAGGGGATTGCAAAATCAAGATTAGCAATCTCTTTCTGGGCTGGAACTCTCTTTTCTAATAAGGACTGAACATAGGGCTGCCTAACAGAAAACACAGCTGCTTCAGCCTCTTTGTGCCTGTCACTCATGCCAGGGAACCGAGAGCCTCCCACAAGGCCTCTTCTGCGTGATCTCACCCCTCGGGAGCGGAGGAGTGGGTGCCCGCCACTTTGAGTCCCCTTACCCATGAGGACTGCCCCACACAGTTAAGATGACTGGTTATGCATTCTGGTGCTTTGGTTACTTGCAATTTTACATAGAAATTGGACCCCAGCCCGGGCGCGGTGACTCACGCCTGTAATCCCAGAACTTTGGAAGGCCAAGGCGAGTCGATCACCACCTGAGGTGAGGAGTTCAAGACCCGCCTAGCTAATATGGTAAAACCCTGTCTCTACTAAATATACAAAAAAATTAGCCGAATGTGGTGGTTGGCTCCTGTAATCCCAGCTACTCAGGAAGCTGAGGCAGGAGAACTGCTTGAAACCAGGAAGCGAGGTTGCAGAGAGCTGAGATAGCACCACTGTGCTCCAGCCTGGGTGATCCCCCCCAAAAAAAGAAATCGGACCCCAGTGGCCTAGTCACAGGGATCCCCAACTGGACCCAACTGGAGCATAGAAATTCCAGCCCATTAGAAAGGGGCAATTTTTCACTTTTAAACCTTTTCTATGTGACCCATAGAAATTAATAGGTTAAGGTTTAAGACAGAGATTCCAGTTACGTTTTCACTGAAGTTAACTGCCCCCTCAATCTCACAGTCCACTGCCATAGGTGTAGGGTCTGTTGCTAGATTTCTGGTCACTGTGCATTAGTAACATCATGTGGCCATTCTCCCCCTAAACCCGGCAAGTGTCTCCTGATCTCACTCCAAGTAAAAGCTTGAGACTGACCGTGGCCCAGAGGCCATGTGTGTTCCGACCCTCTTTCTTACTTGAGCTTTTTTCTTACTACTTAGAAAGTGGCTTTTAAGGGATCAAAAAAAGTTAGTAATAGAAAATGATTTTCATTTGTTCCATGGTAGGGACATGTCAAAAGAGGAGCCCAGGTCCTCTTCGTCAACAAAGAGTCCCCAGATTAGCTGTAATTATAGTAAGACTAAGACATAAAGGACCTTTAAAAATATAACTACCTACCTCCAAAAGCTTATGTAGGCAAAGGTTTAACCTATCACTGTCTGTTGCCCAGGGGCTCCGAGGCCAACCTTCTCCCTCCTCCCACCCTACACAGAGCCTGGCAGGTGGCGGGAGGGGGATGAACACGCGTGGAGAGATGCGACCCTCTGAGCTGGGGCACCTGGGGCTGCAGCACAGTGGCACCGCACAGTCTACCTCTGGGGTGCAGGCGCATCGTGGAGCCAGTGCTGCCTCGGCTTTGGGAAGTGGTGATGATTCAAGACATACACTTCTTTTCCTCCTGAGTCAGGGATCAACTGCCACGTGGACCCTGTGCCAAGAGTGCCCAGAGTGCCTGTCTTTTATATGGATCAGCCTTAAAGACACAGCATTGTCACTTCTGCTTAAGAATAGTTCTAGAGGTTAGGCGCAGCAGTTCATGCCTGTAATCCCAGCACTTAGGGAGGTCAAGGTGGGCGTATCACCTGAGGTCAGGAGTTTGAGACCAGCCTAGCCAACGTGTCAAAACCCTACCTCTACTAAAAATACAAAAATTAGCCAGGCATGGTAACAGGTACCTGTAATCCCAGCTATTCAAGAGGCTGAGGCAGGGAGAAGTGCTTGAACGTGGGAGGTGGAGGTTGCAGTGAGCAGAGATGACACCATTGCATTCCAGCCTGGGTGACAGAGTGAGACTCCTTCTAAAAAAAAAAAAAAAAAAAAAAAAGAATAGTTCTAGAAAGCCCTCAGTGAATACATTCTTGAGCAGACAAGACAGACTCCCACAAATGCCGACTGGGCAAGTATTTGCAAGAGTCTCCCCAAATACTAAAAAGCTTTCTGTCCCATCATTCTGGGAGATCTCTTTCTCCATTCCCTACCCATCATATATAGTTGCCTGTAAAAGCAGTTTACCTGAGGGGTTAAGACCACAGTCACCGGAGTGGCCACCTGGTAGGAGCTCCAGCTCTGCCACTCACTAGCTGTGCAAACTCAGGCAAGTTAATCAGTTTCTCTGTGCCTCAGTTCCCTCAACTTGCTAGCAAGGTGGAGTGAACATCAGACATGATCCATATAAAGCACATGTCTGGCACGCAGGAGAGGTTCGACAAATGGCCAGTACTTTTAATACAGTAATCATGTAATATTGTGAGAGCTATTGTCAGAGCTGAGTGCAAACCTTTTCATGGAATCCTGGGGTCTCTAGCAGCTGTTCTGACACTTGAGCATGTGTCACAATCACCTGAGAGGTTGTTAAGCTGCAGACTGCTGGCCCAGCCTGCATTTCTGATTCAGTAGGAGTTGGTGGGGGGCCTAAGAATGTGCATTTCTAACAAGCTCCCAGGTGAGACTGATGCAAGGCCCAGACACTACAGTTGGAGGACTCCTGGCTTCAGGGCAGAGTCCCAGTTCTGGAGGTTTGTTCACAAGCCCTTTGTGACCCAGACCCCCAGGACTCTCCCAGCTGGCTTTATCCTTCCCTGGTCCCTCTCGCCAGCCCTGGGCCCCATACATTGGGGTGGGCCATGATTTTCCCATGCTTGTCACCACCTTGCCCTTCTCCCTCCAGCTCTCTTTTCCTCTCAAAAATCACACCCATCCTTCCAGGACCAGATCAAACACCTCCCGCCCGATTATCCACTCAGAAGTCATCCTTTCCACACCTGCATCCTGGAGGATTCCCCGTGTTTGTCTTGTGAGGCTTCAAGGGAATGAAGAATGGGACATCTGACCTTCCCCATCAGATCTCAGGCTCTCTGAGGTCAGAGGCAGCAATGTCCTAAGTCTGATCTTCCCAAAATACCCGGTAGGTTTGTTTGGTTTGGGGTTGTTGGGTTTTTTTTGCCAGTAAATACAAAATAAGTATCTAATTGAATTAAAAAGAAAAAAAAAGGCTTACAAAGAGGTTAAAGGAACTAGAATGAATAACCCTGGGGAAGGGGAAGCTGTGGGCTAACAATCTTCAACAATAGAAATATTAAAATAAAGAAGACATTGACCAACTGGTCTTTATCCCATTCAAGAAGAAATTTGAGGAAATGGGGTCAAATTGTGACATGTTAGACTCAGGGCTGTTAGAGGGAAGTTCCTGACATTAGGAGTTATTCAACAAGGAAACGGGTTAGCAAGGGCGGAAATGAATAATCTCTACTAAGCTTTAAAAATGGAATAGAGTCTCAATTACCATGAAAGTGTTAGATGTGATCCTGCTTGTATATCTGACTATGAAGTTGAGAGAAGATAGGGGCTTTTAAAGGTCTCTTTTACTGGCTATGAGTTTGCCAGCTGTTTGTGTTACTAAGTGATACACTATTCAGTTAGGTGCTCACTACATTAGATAAGTAATACATATTTTTTAAAAGTGAATACTTTGGGGAAGTGGTTCTTTTCCCATCTGTGGGATGTGATGCAAACCCCAAACCAGCCAACACAGTGATGCTAGTAGGATTTCTGGCAATGCCACACAGCCTTTCCCCATGTGCCCATTTCAGCCGTCACATTCACCAGGAGCTAAAGAGTTCTTCTTCCTCATTTTTAACGGAAAGTCTTCAAATTTCTGAGAGCTTGAGGAAGTGGTTCTTGTACTCTCAATACTCTGAACAGGAAATGTAATAAGTTATTATTACTATGATGAACTAAAAGGGTGGTTTTTGCAGTCAGGTCTTCCTGAGACTTGGAAATCTGGCAGCTCTGTCACTTTGCTGGTGCCAGACGGGGCTCCGTGTCACCTGCTGGGTTAGGATTTTTTGGGGGTGTGGGGAAGTCTAAGAGGCGCTGGACACAGAGGAAAGGAAGCACTCATCTTAGGCAAGGGCAGTGTGCCAGGAAAATGTGTATCATGCAAACAGACAGTTTCTGCACAGCTACTGGTCCAACATAAACACTGCTTCTTTCGGGGTCAGGTGACATATTTGAGGCCAGTGTGGGAAGACCACAGGCCAGGTCACACCTGCCTCTGCTCTGATGCGACTCTCTGGGAAGCACTGGCTGTTTATCTCCCTTCAGCGTGTGTTAAGAGCTCTGTCTCTACCCCGACCTTCTCATTCCAAGACATCTCTAGGTCCGGAAATGGCTCTCTAGATTCCAGAGCCTGCAAATTTCCTGCAGAGCCCAATGCCATGGGGCTTTCAGCAGGAACTCTGTCTCTGCCTCTCAATAAAAAAACCCAAAAAAGGTGAGACTCAAGAGCCTAAACTTAATCCTTCTTTTTCGTTTGGAGAAAACAACAACAAACGTTCTTCACTTGAATCTCTACAACATTTTGATTTGCCCTAAGGCAGCAATTTCCTTAATAAAGGGAAAAATGTAATCCAAACCGCCAGCTATTTTGTCCTGACATCTGCCATGTCTTTTTTATTTTTTTTACCAGTTAAGTGAAGCAGTGGGAGGAAAAACAAAGAAATCTGTTGGGCCGGGTGCGGTGGTCAGGCCTAGAATCCCAACACTTTGGGAGGCCAAGGCGGGTGGATCACGAGGTCAAGAGATTGAGACCAGACTGGACAACATGGTGCCTGTCTCTACTGAAAACACAAAAATT
Source organism: Cacajao melanocephalus (assembly GCA_963573385.1). NCBI lineage: Eukaryota > Metazoa > Chordata > Mammalia > Primates > Pitheciidae > Cacajao > Cacajao melanocephalus. The sequence continues at coordinate 111,528 of CAUYLG010021648.1, read as the reverse complement.
AGCTGGATGTGGTGGCGCATGCCTGTAGTCCCAGCTACTCAGGAGGCTGAGGCAGGAGAATCGCTTGAACCCGGGACGTGGAGGCTGCAGTGAGCTGAGATCACACCACTGCACTCCAGCCTGATTACAGAATGAGACACCCTCAAAAAAAAAAAAAAAAAGAAAGAAAGAAAGAAAAAAAAAAGAAAGAAAGAAATCGGTTAACTGGTTGTGATCAAATTAGTTGTAAACACCACTGCACTCAGACCAGCCTGCCATGTCTTTTTTTTTTTTTTTCATAACCATCCACATCCGTCCTTTGCCGCTGCTCCTTTGGCCCCTGCACAGCCCTGCTGCCTCTGCAATTGTCCCTGTACTCAGCTTCTCCTTCTCTTGCCATTGCCCTGACCTGATTCAGGCCCCTTCCTGAATCAAGACAGTGGGCTCCTTCCTGGTCCCCCTGGCCCACCCCTAGACACGTTTCCCATAACACACAAAACTGGTCATGGCCCTCCCCAGCTCACAGTTAAGCAAGATTAAATCTGAACTATTTTCTTGTAATGATAGCCTTGGAGTGCTGGTTTTTGCCTTTCTCTCTCCCCACACCCCTGTTCTTCCTTCAGGTCCTGCAAACACTCCACTCTGAGGGGAGCCCCTGCTGTTCTCGCCACCAGACAAAGCACTGGTCGTTCCGGAACCCGCCCCCTTGCCTGAGTGCCACTCTCTCACACTGTCTGCAGTGCTTTAGACACATGCAACCACACAGGGAGGTTGGGAAGTCCTCCCGACACTCGCAGGTGAAGGCACCCCTTGACCTGTGTGCCCACCACAAGTTAAAAACTCTCCCTAGGACACCAGATCCTGCTGTCTGGTCATTGTCTGCACACACCTGGATTGCACATCTCCTGAAGACAGGAGCTGTGGCTCTTGGTCTCTGCTTCCTTAGCCTGTTGCAGAGTGTGCTACAGGTTGTAAGCACTCCATTTGTGGCAGTCACTGAATGTATTGAGCACAGATTCAGGTTTATTTACTCATTATTGAATGCTCTGCCCTGCATGCAGTGACCCAAAGCACTCAAAGGCTGAAAGTCCACAGTGGCTCATGAAACAAATAAGCATAGAAAGTTATCATCACAAGGCCCTGAGGAATGTACCTCCCGCTGCTGACTGGGGCTGCTCTGGGCTTCTTGGTGTGAGAGCACACTGCAACTGGAACGCGGTGCAGTGAGAACAGCAGCGCCAGCCAACCCTCTGACAAGGAGCTACTGGTGACTGAGGCAGACAGGCAGCCTGCCCGGGGAGCGCTGCCAGGTCGGTCTTGCTGGCAGGAAACGGAGCGTCTCTCAGAATCAGGACAAAAGACTTGGGGCTGTGCGTAATCTTGCTCGACACCCACTCAGTTTCAAACCTCAAAAGTTCACTAAGAACTTCAGAAGGACCACGGCTATTTTGCTGAAACCCACTGCTCCTTGTTGGTTCTCTTGAGCTCAGTGCTTTGGGGCAGAAAGGGTGAGCTCAACTTAAACTATGTTGCCAGCAGTGGACACCATAGAAAGCCTACACACTGCAACTAGCGGGAAACACACAGAAAGGCCTTCCCACAATCTGGGTAGAGCACGAAAGGGTGCTCGGAGGAAAAACCACCTACCAGTCTGGGGGTGCACTGAGCTGGAGTCAGCAGCCTGTGTGCTCAGAGGCAGGGGTGCTTACCTGTGGACTAAGGGCAGGACACTGTGAGGAGACAGCAGACAGGCCATGGGCCACCTGGCCAGGGGGCGGATGCCCAAGGGAGTGAACCACTTGGACAGTTGAGGACCATCAGGATGTGCTACAGACCCATCAGCCAAAAAACCCCAAAAACCAAAAAATGGCCAAGACAACAACCCTAGAGACCACTGGATACAGTGTGTGGGAAAAACACTATTTTTTTTCATGCACTTCAAAAATAGGAAAATACAATGGGGGAAATTTTATGACACGGCAGATGAAGTCCACACTACACCTTCTTAAAACAACACTCTTCACAGAGGAGGCCCTGGTTTGGAACTCCCCTTTCCATGTTCTCATAAAACACTGATTTACCGACCTTCAAAGGCACATTTGTATTGTTTCAGTTTTCCTGGTGCGAGAAGTTCTGGTAGATAGCTGAAAAAGCAAGCCCCTATTTCCTTATCAACACAGAGAGTGTGTTCGTATTACAGGTTTGCCATTTTGGGGGGAAGTGGTAGAAAGGAAATAACAGGGGAGGCATTTGAAATATTTATCAGCAGAATGAACTGAAAGCCCACAGATCTGTGTCTGTGTTCTCCAAACAAGGCACTACTGCATCTATCCAAGTCTCCCCTCTTAGATGGGATGGGGGGCAGGAGGAAAGGTGGCGCAGAGCAACCATCCACCCTACAACCCAGGGCCGCACCCTAGGGGATTTCCTCGGAGGGGTCTCCCCGCCAGCCTCTCCAGGTCACTGTGGCCTGTTTCTGATTAGTCGACTTTACCACCTCAGTAAGGGCCATCCAGGAGTTATCTCAAAACTATAAAAGTTCAATGCCCAATTTGTTTGGTGGGGTTTCCTGAATTAGGTGCTTTGTGCTATCTGTAAGGTCATAAAAATATGTATGGTTGTTTTTTTTTTTTTTTCTTGTCAAGGTTCCTTTAGGTCTAAACCACTCACACCATCCTCCCAACACAGGGAGCTTTCTTAACCTCTTAGAATCATTTCTTCTCTGACCTCTGGTTTCTCACCCATCCTTCAAAGACCACTTGGGAAACCTCTTCTTCCCAAAGTCCATATGGATTTCTCCAACGGGCTTCCCTCCCTCCCTCTGCCACCGTCTGTACTTTTCTTATCATATGCTGCTTTCTTATCACAGCTTTGCCCGTCTTGCCCTCTCCACTAGACTGTGACCCATGCGCCTTCCCCTTGGTCCTTACTAGCTCAGTGTTTTACGCCATCAAGGTCTGTTGCCCTGCATTTACACGCACCTGCTCTTACATCTTATAACCCCAGACAAACATGGCCATGTGCAATCCATTACCTTCAAGAAAACAGGGTGCATCTATATTTCATTACTTGGAATAAACAGCAGGACTAGCAACATAAAGATTCAAAATGTCTTTATCTGTAGGCAAATAGTTTCCTTCTATCTGAAAACAAATTCCCTCACAAACACAAGCGGGCAGAGGTATAATCATAGATATGTTTTAAAGGGCAAAACTTATAGCCTTTCAGGTAAGTTTAAATCTATTTAATATAATATAAATGGAACTAAATATAATACCTGCAGATAAGGCACTTTCTGAAAGTCATTTATGCCAACTATTCTGCAAACCCAACTTCCTCGCCAAATAGTTCCTGAAGCCTTGCCCAGTGTTTGATCACTAACATCCTCCATGAGTTGTCAATGCCATTCCTAAATTTTGAGCTAATAGAATAGGCTGGCCAAAGAAGCAGTCATTGAATACAGAGAGTGCTTAGAACCACAGTGTCCCTAGGAGATATTCTTTTAAGGTTGCATCTAGTCTCACCTTTCAGAGAAAATGCATTTCTACTAGGAAGGTTGGGCACCAAGTAAAGTAAGCAGGAAGGCATCCCAATGTCACTTGATTGTGAAGGAGTTCAGGAAATGCCACCCCAAAATATGCCACCATGGTATGCTTATTATTTGGAACTGAGGGCAGGTGGCAGTGACCACTGGCAGGGGTCTCTCTGAATTCTGCCCAGATTAAGAGCCTCCAAAAGGAACTCAAATGTCTCCAGTCTCCTCCGTGGAAATCTTTTCACCCAGAGAAGATTAACTCAGATTACAGGGAGGAGACTGCAGGTCGACATCAGCCCAGACTCTCACCTATTCTCCCAAGCGCTGCTCAGAGACCATTTTTATTGCCTGAGAACTTTGTATGTGCCTGACAAGATGTCCTTTATTCACCATCTACTTCCTCCCGAAGCCCTCCCATAACCTGTTTGCCGCACCCTGCAGAAGCCCCTATGGATGCTATACTGAGCTTCAATCCTCGGACCCTTCCTCAGGTTTCTTATTTTGTAGGAGTCTTGTGCCTATGTATGTAATTAAGTACAGTTTTTCTCCTGTTAATCTGCCTTATGTCAATTTAATTCGTAGCCCAGCCAAGGAATTCAGAAGGTTCCTAGAAGGTTCGCTCCCCTAGAATTCAAACTGACCAATGCAAACGTTTAGATAGAATTTTAAACATGCATAATGAAAGGGGTTTAAAGGGAAAAGGAGGGGAAATAGCACTTGTTGAAAGGTCTCCCTGAAAAATAAACTCATTTAATGGCATGTGTCGTTCATATCAGAACCGAATGCCTTTTATGCACATAGGTATGTATGTCATCTTGCAACAGCGGTGAGAGATCACTTTGCCATGCGTGGTCAGGCAGGTTTTCTTAGGTGGCTAGCTGTTTGCTGAAACCCTGGTCCTTTAGTTCAGATAAGGTAGCACCCTGTTCAACACTTAATTAAGCAACATCTGAAGTGCTTAAAATGAAAAAAAAAAATCCATTAGATTTTTCCGCCTTCGTTTCCCTCAACCATACTGAGAGACCCATACAATTGGGAATGAATCTTCCTTAGAATCTTTTGCTTCAGCCTTCAACGCATCCCCATTATTTCTGTTAAGGCTTTTCCCCTGTCTTCTCATCGCAAACACGGTTCTCCAAGCGCCCCTCCACATGCCTCTCCGGGTCCCGTGCCCTGCTGCGGAGGGACGGCGGCAGCCTAAGCCAGTGTTAACAGAGGGGAAATCTGACTCTGCGGAAACCAAGAAAACCACCTCTCGCCCTTCCCTCTGAGAGCTTTCAAGTTCGTGTCAACGACTTTTAAAGCGTTTGTTGTGTTGGGTGTGCTGCCTGAGGCGGCCCTCCTCCGGGAGGCAGAAGGTCCGTGGCTGGCTGCATTCCCTCGCTAACTGGGCTGAGAAATCTGTTCCGAGAGGACCGGGAGCCACTCGGGTCTGCGAGGGGCAAGTCCAGCATCCCCGGAGCGCGCGCGTAGCCTCCAGGCGAGAGGGCACCGGGTGTCCCCTTCAGACAAGCCCGTAGTTCAGGGACGGAGGGAATCGGGTCTCTTTCTGGATGGAAGTTTGAGGCGGAGGCCAACTGGGAGAAATTGTATAGGGAACGGTAACCTCCCGCAGGTGCGGTCCCCAAGCCACTGCCTCCCGAGGCACCGCCTGGCGCAGGCGCTTAGTAGGTGCTCAAGAAGCGTTTGGAGAAAATGACAGCATCCGAGCCTGCGGCTAAGGGGGCTTTTGGAAGAACCCGTGTCGGGTGTTGGGGTCCCGCCAACCTGCTCCTGCGCCCGTTTTCCTCCGCTTGCCCTTTCCTGCCCTCCGCCACCCAACTCTGGAAGCGCCTCCCCAGCTTCCCACGGCCTCCGCTCCCCAGAGCCCCTGCTCCTCTCGGAAGACAGAGGAGCCAGGATGCCGCCGGCCCCGGCCCTTACCTGGGCTCCCGAGGAGGCGTCGGGCCGCGGGGCCGGGTGGGCGCCGGCGCTCCTTACCTGCAGTCGGGCGAGCAGCGCGCAGAGCAGCAGCAGCGCGGGTAGCGGGCGGCGCCTCCGGGCACGCGGGGCCATGGCGCGGGGCAGGCTGGCGGGCGCCGCGGCCTCTGCGGCCTCTGTGGCCCGGCGGGCGCGCCTGCCGTGGGCCTGGGTGGTCCCGCCCCCGCGCCCCGCCCCGCACCTGCCCCCGCGCCGCCCTCCTGCGCCCCCCTCCGGCCGGGCTGGGCCGGGCCATGCCCGCCAGGTGGTGCCCAAGCTCCTCGGGTGCGCGGCGGGACGCGGGACGCGGGACGCGGGGCCCCGGTCCGGGAGGGTCCCCAGGGGGGTTCGCCGCGCCCGGTGCCACCTTAGTCTGGTCCCCGCCCCGGCCTGGGTGTTCGGGTGGCGGACAGGTTGGCCCGAGACCCGCCCTGGGTTGCCCTTCGCCGCACTGGCCCCTGCCTTGCCGCACCCCAGATCTGCGGGCCCCGCCTCCCGGGAAGGAAAGGGTATCCCTGCTCCAGCCCCGGGCGCCCACCCTTCCAGGCCTGGCCTTCCGAAGGTGGATGCGCCACAGTCAAGAAAGAACGCGAGGAAGATCCTTCCTGGAGGAGATTTCATCAACTACAGTTAAGGGATCAACACAATACACCATCCACTAAGCTTCGGAAAATACTCCTCGTGTTTCTTTGCTTCAAAATTTTTGGGCCAGCAGCCACTATCTCTTATTCTCCTCTAGATCCTCAGCCTCCTCCCCTTACCCGCCCTGCACCCACCAAACTCCAGAATGGCACCAGACTCTACCAGCCTTGAGACGCCTCCCAACCCCCATCACCACGTGGGCCCTTTCAGACACAGACTAGCCAAATGGCCGGGGCACAGCGTTACCTAAAGAACTGAGGTCCGTTCTTCTGGTGCAGTAAGGCCAAGCAGTCCGCACCAAGGTTTGCAAAGGGAGAAAAGAGGGCACTTACCTGCAGAGCACCAAGCAAGGAGAATGGGGCAGCTCTTGCTTGAACCCTGACCTTCCGTTGGGTTGCAAGTAAGGATTTTTAAATGCAGGGATAAATTTCAAGAAAGCAGAAGTTACAGGCAAAATTGTAATATACGGAGATTGCACATTGGTTTGGCCTAACAAGGTGGCTCTCTTGAAAACTTTAAAGTGGGGGTGCTTATACGTTATATATTCAAAGGTTTTCTTACTTGCCATCAGTGAAGGAAGAGAAGTTTTGCTAAAAATTTGGAGTCAGCAAAAAAGAATGTGCGCTCTGGCTCCTGGGTGTGACTTCCTCCTGGCCCTTCGGGAAGAAATTTAGAAGAAAGAATGGTGGTCAGTTCAGTCCTCAGTTCCCCCTTGTCTGAGGTCTACATGCCAATGGATCTGTTTTGGGAGGGGTCTGGGTTTCTGAGAAACAACTCGGGGACATATATTAAAATGCTATCTTTAGTTTCTGTAGGGAATCGAATTTCCTTGGTTATTGTTTTAAGCTACCGTTACCTTCTTGCTTATCAAGTTGCTTATTTACTTCCTAGGGCTAGCTAGGTGCCTGGAATTTCCCTTGAAGGAATTCAAGATTTTCCTTTATTTCCATGCTTAGGCGCTCCACAGGCTTATAAGAAGGATCCCTGCTCCATCCCAATAGAATTCTATTGTTTTGTTCGTCATTACTTGCTTAGGATTGTGACTCCTCACATTCTAGGTCCATGTTGGATTCATAGATATAATCCCTCCTTTGTATGGGGTATCAATCCGTTTTCATGCTGCTGACATACCCAAAACTGGGCAATTTACAAAAGAAAGAGGTTTAATGGACTTACAGTTCCACGTGGCTTGGGGAGGCTTCACTATCATGGTGGAAAGCAAGGAGGAGCAAGTCACATCTTACATGGATAGCAGCAGGCAAAAAGATAGAGCTTGTGCAGGGAAACTCTCGTTTTTAAAACCATCAGGTCTCATGAGACTTATTCGCTATCATGAGAACAGCAGGGGAAAGACCTGCACTCATTATTCCGTTACCTCCCACCAGGTGCCTCCCACAACACATGGGAATTCAAGATGACATTTGGGTGGGGACACAGCCAAACCATATCATACAGTAACTGTTTATATGAAGATACTTGTCTTATGCCAATAGATTATAGTCTTTTTTGAATTCCTGGATTGCCAGAACTATTCACTTGCCCTACTTTTGGCCCAGGTATATCTTGGTCAAAATTCCATGTGCATTTGAAAAAGCTATGTATTTTGCTATTGTCAGTAAAGTATTTTACAAGTGTCAATTAGGTTGAATAGGTTGAAATATCCATACTGATTTTCTGTTACTTGTTCTGAGAAAAAGTATGGAAGTTTCTAACAACAACTGGATTTGTCTATTTTTCCTTTCATTTCTGTCAGTTTTTTTCATATTCTTGAACCTCTGATTAGAGGTATAAACATTTAGAATTATTATGTCTTCTTGATGAATTGAGACTTTTATGATTATTATGTGTCTTCCCTGATTTGCGGTAAAATTTCAAATTCTCATGTCTACTTTGATATGAATTATATAGCCATTTCACCTTTCTCATGAATAGCATTTGTATATCTCATTCTGTCTTTTTACTTTTATCTCTGTCATTTAAAGTGACAGCATACAATTGGCTCTTTTTTCCCCCATTTTACCCATTTTGACAATCTCTGCCTTTTGATCGGAGCATTTAGATTGTTCACATTTAATGTGACTATAGATATGGCGAAGTTTAAGTCTACCATTGCGCTATTTTTCTATTTTTTCCACCTGTTTTTCTATTTGTTACTTTTTTCCCTCTTTTCCTACTTTGTTTTGCTTGGAGTATTTTTTAGCATTCTATTTTCTCTTCATTGTTAGCTTATTTTACATGCCTCCTTGTTTTATTATTTTGGGGGCAGCTCTGGGTTTACAAAGCACATCTGTAATTTATCACAGTCTATTTTCAGATAAAATTCTGCCCCTTTCTCCCTCCCTACCTTTTTGCTGCTGTAGCCATACTACTTGGCTGGTTTTTTAACGCCCTACTCTACAGCCTAATTGGTGAACTGCTCAGTTGCTTTTGTGCCTTTTAGAAAGTGATATGGCAGTGTTGATTTTAAAAATTAAAAATTGCAAATATCCTTTGATGAAGCAATTCCGTGTCTGGTAATCAAACATATCAATACATAAAGAAAGAGACAAAAGGGTGTTTGCTATAGCACTTTTGTAAAACCACACAAAGAAAAAAGAAGTGAATATCTGTGAATAGACAAATGGTAGAAAATATTATTGCCCATCATAGTTTCGAATATCATGCAGCTACTTAAGTATATTATGTAGTTTTGGAAAGATGTTCATGATTATTAAGTAAAAGAAGCAAATGATGGAGTAATATTATCCCGTGTTTGTAAACAACCACAAACATGATTTTATCTGTATAAACAAAGAAAGGTTCTAGAAAGGATAATAGCAAATACTAATAGCATATTCACACTTAAAATTCATTTAATCCTCACAACAGGCATGTGAAGAGTACTATTCTTACTCCCATTTTACAAATGAGGTTACTGAGGTACAATGAGATTAAAAACTTACCTGGTGTCACTTGTCAATAAGTGGCAGAGCTGTGATTCCAGTCCTGGCTCTCTGACTCGGGAGTGGGAATCTTGCTTCACTAGGCACCAAATTTTTAACATCAGGTGAGTTGCAGAAGGAAAAGGAGAAACTCATACTTTTATTTTTGATGTTTCTAAACTATTTACATTGAGGAAAATGCACTTTTGCTTTTTTTTTTTGAGATGAAGTCTTGTTTTGTCTCCCAGGCTGGAGTGCAGTGACGTGATCCTGGCTCATTGCAACCTCCACCTCCCAGGTTCAAGGAATTTCCTTCCTCAGCCTCCTCAGTAGCTGGGATTACAGGCACCCGACACCACACCCAGCTAATTTTTGTATTTTTAGTAGAGACAGGATTTCACCATCTCGGCCAGACTGGTCTTGAACTCCTGACCTCGTGACCCATCTGCCTCATCCTCCCAAAGTGCTTGCATTACAGGTGTGAGCCATCACACCTGGCCAGCACTTTTGCATTTTTAACTGGCAATTGTGTAAACTTGGCAAATAGATGTTAAAACTCTAAATGAAGTAAGTACAGGAATGGTCATAAGCAGAGACAAAATAATGCTGGGCTATCTAGCATGTTGTCATCTTCAATGAGGAGACAGACTTTCTGGAAAAAGAATGGTGGTGCTAGATGAGATTCTGATTTTGCTAAAAGGAACTGACTTGTGGAAGAAGGTACTTTCACTGTGGCACTTCATGAAAAATACCAAGGCTTACTCGTGGCACATTTCCAACGTTACCCCCTTCTATTTTCAAAGAAGACTAGGGGACTTAAAACTTCTGCTTGGAAAGCCCCAGAGGTGAGTGTGCTGATTTTGGAAGCACTTTTGAACAGTAGAATGCCTATGTTAACACATTAAATCTACTAACAATTAAAAATTTTTTTTAAATTAAATTACTTTTTTTTTTTCCTGAGATGGAGTCTTGCTCTATTGCCCAGGCTGGAGTGCTAGAGTACAGTGGTGTGATCTCGGCTCACTGTAACCTCCACCTCCTGGGTTCAAGGCATTCCCCTGCCTCAGCCTCCCAAGTAGCTGAGACTACAGACGTGTGTCACCACCCCCAGCTAATTTTTGTATTTTTAGTAGAGACAGGTTTTCACGATGTTGGCCAGGCTGGTCTCGAACCCCTGACCTCAGGTGACCGACCTGCCTTGGCCTCCCAAAGTGCTAGGATTACAGGTGTGAGCCACCTCGCCCTTAAATTGAATTACTCTTAAACATATCTCTGTTTATAGAACTATCACTCAGTTCAAATATTTTATAAATATTAATATGTAATACAATATAATAAAATCAAATAAAATAGGCTTGAGGATGTTATCTTTCCTATACATATAGCATTATTATGAGAAACATGGAAGTAATTTATCTCAAATACTGTTTTTCTATATTTTTAAATTTTATTTTATTATTATTTTTTTGAGACACAGTCTCCCTCTGTCGGCCTGCCTGTAGTGCGGTGGCGCGATCTCAGCTCACTGCAACCTCTGTCTTCCGGGCTCAAGCAATTCTTCTGCCTCAGCTTCCCAAGTTGCTGGCATTACAGGCATGTGCCACCATGCCCGGCTAATTTTTGTATTTGTAGTAGAGATGGGTTTTCATCATGTTGGCCAGGCTGGTCTCAAACTCTTGACCTCGGGCAATCTGCCCGCCTCGGCCTCCCAAAGTGCTGGAATTACAGGCATGAGCCACCGTGCCTGGTCTGTTTTTCTATATTAACTGAAGAATAAACACATTATAGGTAAGGTGATTGCTCAGCTCCCATTTGCAAAAACTAGTTTCAATGTTGTTTGTGATTTTAAAAACCGACATTTGGCTAGGCATGGTGGCTCATGCCTGTAACCCCAGCACTTTGGGAGGCCGAGGTGGGTGGATTGCCTGAGGTCAGGAGTTTGAGACCAGCCTGGCCAGTATGTTGTACTAAAAATATAAAAATTAGCCAAGCATGGTGGTGCACATCTGTGATTCTAGCTACTGGGAAGGCTGAGGCATAAAACTTGCTTGCACCCGGGAGGCAGAGGTTACAGTGAGCCGAGATGGCACCACTGCACTCCAGCCTGGGCAACAGAATGAGACTCTTTCTCAAACACATACACACACACACACACACACACAAGCACTCACATTTATAAGGACATATACAATTAAATTTTAGTTATATGTAACAAATGTAAAAATGTTTTAAACAATAAATGCTTTAATATTTATTAAAGCTAAATATTTTCCATTTTTAAAAAGTAATCAGCTGACAATGGACTTTCTTATTTGTTCCCAGGAAAAAACAGAGCACATTGTACATATACAGGAATCAAAAACTGATATGAAAATTCTTCTACATGGATAGTGTGCACCTCATGCTGGAAATCCCCACTTCTCAAATCTGCAGAACTCTTTGGTTTTTAGAATTAAAAAGGTAAAATAAAAATGTAGCTATTATTTTTGTTTCTAGTGGATGGCTTGCAAGGATTATGTTACATTTTAACAGGTCTTCATTTAAGCACCAGTAAACGTAGGCACAATCTTGTTAATGAAATGTTTATAAATCTCAGCAAGAATTAATCAGTGTATGTATGTATTTTTTTCATGTGGTGCTATATAAATAGTTGCTGTTACTGGGTATAGAGCTAAAGAGAATGCGTAAAAGACTTAAAGTCATTAAGCAAATGTAAGACTCTACGAATCTTTCATATAGGGAAAACTTATTGATAAGTAAAAATGTTTTTATTACCCATCTGAAATTTTTTTTTCTGAGACGGAGTCTTGCTCTTGTCTCCCAGGCTGGAGTGCAGTGGTGCGATCTCGGCTAACTGCAACCTCTGCCTCCTGAGTTCAGGCGATTCTCCTGCCTCAGCCTCTGAGTAGCTGGGATTACAGGTGCGCACCACCACACCCAGCTGATTTTTATATTTTTAGTAGAGATGGAGTTTCACTATGTTGGCCAGGCTGGTCGTGAACTCCCATCCTCAAATGGTCTGCCTACCTCAGCCTCCCAAAGTGCTGGGATTACAGGCATGATTACTGCGCCCAGCCATCACCCTGTAATGTTTTGTTCTTCCTCCCATATCTCCTAGTAGTAAGAAATATAATTATTTTTTTACAAAAGTAAACCAATGATAAATCAGTGTTGACTCAGAGATAAATCAAGGTGCAATACTATTCCATAATAATACCCAAACATAGCATGAAAACTTTTAAACTGTATACATCACACCTCTCTTGTCTTACTTTGGTAGGCAATAATTTCTTTAGTTGTGAAGATTTGGCATTCAAAATAAATGAATTTTTAAATGGTATGAGTAATATTAGTAGTTATCACATACTTTTTGGATATTTTGTTACAGATAAAGTAGTATCTAGTGGAAACAGGGAAATAATTGGCATCTCCTTTGTTTCCTTTATTTTCAACTCTGATGATCTGATGCCACATTTGGAGGAAGTGGCTGTGTGCACCTTATCCATGAACAGAAGCACAGGCGTTATCCTACTGGCTGATGGCAAAGTTCTACTTTCAGACTGGTCAGGTTCAGACTGTCCTTAATAGACAACTAATGCTGCTATGTAGATTGAAATAGAATTATTGCTTTTAAATAATATTTTTATTGGAAGAATAACAAAGTATAAAGCTTGCTGAATCATCAGAAAATGAAAACATACATATAGCCAGCAGTCAAATTACAAAGTAGAACATTCCCAGCATCCCCAAAGCCTATGTATGCTCACTGAGTCAGTATCCTCATCCTTGTAGATTAAGTTATCATATCATGAGTTAGTTTTGTCTGCTTTTGAACTTCATAAAGTCTATACTGTAGTATGTACGATTTTGCATATGGCTTTTGTTTAATATTTTGTGAGATTCATTCATGTTATTACTGGATAGTGTTGCATCGTATGAATGTCTATCATAATGAAATCATTTTGCTGATGAAGGATATTAAGATCATTTACAGTTGGGGTTCTTATGAATAATGCTGCTATGAGCATTCGTGGATGTCTTCTGGTGAATATGTGTATGCATTTCTGTAGAAATGCATGTTTTGCTGGGTCATAGGGAGGCTTGGTTCAATTTTAGTAGGTACTGCCAATTTTCCAATGTGGTTGTCCAATTCCACTCCTACTGGAAGTGTCTGAAGAGTCGCACTGGCTCCATATCCTGGTCAACAGCTGATATAATTGGACTTTTAAATTTTGGCTTTTTCGTAGTACGTGTAGAGTGTGAGTATTCCATTTTAATGATATATCATTATAAATGATGAATCATTGTAATAATGTAACATTATATCTAAAGATGTCTCATTAGTATCATTTTATTTCCTGATAACTAATAAGGTTGTGTCTTTTCCTATATTTATTGACCGTTGGGTTATCCTCTTTTGTGAAGTGTTGATTCAAGCCTTTTGCCCATTTTTTTATTGGGTTCTTGTCCTCCTTATGGATTTGTGGGAATTCTTTGTATAATATGGATACTATTTCTTTGTTGGTTGTATGTATTACAAATATACTCTCCTGCTCAGTGGATTTTCTTTTAATCTTTTTCTTTTTAGAGAAAGTCTTACTCAGTTGCCCAGGCTGGAGAGCAGTGGCTCATTTATGGCTCAATGCAGCCTAAAACATCTGGGCTCAAATGATCCTTCTGCACCAGCCTCCTGAGTAGCTGGGACCATAGGTGTGTGCTACCACGCCTGACTACTTTTAAAATTTTTTTGGAGAGACAAGAGTCTTACCATGTTGCCCAGGCTGGTCTCAAACTCCTGCGCTCAAGCAATCCTCCCACCTTGGCCTCCCAAAGTGCTGGCATTATAGTCATGAGCCACCATGCCTGGCCTTTATCTGTAGATGATTCTAAAAAGATTTTTTTGTGTACACAATTGTGTTGTGTGTAAATGATGACAATCCTATTTCTCCTTTTCCAATTCCTATAGCTTTTCTTTTCCTTGTCTTGTTGCACTGAACAAGGTCTCCGGTACAAAGTTGAATTAAAGTGGTAACAGCAAGTGTACTTCACTCATTCCTAATTCTGTATTTTACTCTGAAGTATGATGTTTGCTATAGGTAGTTTTTTGTTTTTTGAGATGGAGTCCGCCTCTATTGCCAGGCTGGAATGCAGTGGTGCGATCTCAGCTCACTGCAACCTTTGCCTCCTGGGTTCAAGCAATTCTCCTGCCTTAGCCTCCCAAGTAGCTGGGCCTGTAGGCATGCACCACCACGCTTAGCTAATTTTTGTATTTTTAGTAGAGATGGGGTTTCACTTTGTTGGCCAGGATGGTCCCGATCTCTTGACCTCGTGATCCACCTTCCTTGGCCTCCCAAAGTGCTGGGATTACAGATGTGAGCCCCTGTGCCCTGATGCTATAGTTTTTTGTAGCTAATAAAAGTAAAGAAGTTTCTATTGTTAGTTTGCTGAGGTCTTTTTTTTTTTTTAAAGACTTAGAATTTTATCAAATATTTTTTGCTGAATTTATTGAGATGATAATATTTGTTCAGTTAATATGGTGATTTCTGAATGTTAAATCAACCTTGAATACCCTGAATAAATTCAACGTAGTAATGATGTTTTATTCTTTTTGGACATTGGTGGATTCTGATTGCTAATATTTAGTTTAGGAGTTTTTACATTTGTGTTCATGAGATTGGCCTGTTATTTTCTTTCTGAATTGGATCTTGTCAGGTTTTCGAGTCAGGGGTTTGCTGGCCAGGACTGGGGAATATATGGAGAGCTTTGAAAGGGTGTACAAGAATGGTACTATTTTTTTCCTTAAATATTTGGTAGAACTCACTAATGAAGCTCTGTGGGCATTGTTTTGTCTTTGTGGCATGGTTTAAAATTACAAATTCAATTTCTTTAACAGATACAGAACTACTCGGATTTTGCATTTCTCCTTGTGCTAGTTTTGGTACATAGGTGTCCTTTTTTGTAAAAGTAGGAATATTTAAAATGTATAATATCCATTCTCTCTAAACTTTCAAATCTATTGGTATAAAGTGATTCATAATATCTTCAAATTATACATTGAATATCTTAGGATTTGTAGAATTTTTCTTTTTCAATATTGGTAATTTATGCCTTTTCTTTTGCTTGCTAAGTCTTGCTAGGCTTAATCAATTTTATTAGTTTAACAAGCTAGAATAAAATGTTCAGCTTTGTTGATCTGTACTGTATGTTTGATTTTCCATTTCATTAATTTCTAATCTGTACTGCTTCTTTACTTCACCTTACTTTTCTTTCTTTTCTTTTTTTTTTTTTTTTGAGACGGAGTCTTGCTTTGTCACCCAGGCTGGAGTGCAATGGCACAGTCTTGGCTCGCTCCACCCACTGGGTTCAAGCGATTCTCCTGCCTCAGCCTCCTGAGTAGCTGGGATTACAGACATGAGCCACCATGCCCAGCTAATTTTGTATTTTTAGTAGACATGGGGTTTCTCCATGTTGATCAGGCTGGTCTTGAACTCCTGACCTCAGGTGATCCACCCGCCTCCGCCTCCCAAAGTGCTGGGATTATAGACATGAGCCACCACACTTGGCCACTTTGCTGTTTTCAAACTTCTTGAAATGAACGTTAGATAATTGATCTTTTTTTTTTCTTTTTCTTCTTTCCAAATAAATAGCTGCATAATTGATCTTTTTTAAAACATTTTTTTATTTTCTATTTTCTGAGACAGAGTCTCACTCTGTACCCCAGGCTGGAGTGTGATGGTGCAATCTTGATCCACTGCAACCTCTACCTCCAGGGTTCAAGCGATTCTCCTGCCTCAGCCTCCTGAGTAGCTGGGATTACAGGGGTGCGCCACCATACCTGGCTAAATTTTTGGAACTTTTAGTAGAAACGGGGTTTTACCATGTTGGCCAGGCTGGTCTTGAACTCCTGACCTCAGGTGATCCACTTGCCTTGGCCTCCCAAAGTGCTGAGATAACATGCCTGAGCCACCATGCCCGGCCAGATATTAGATCTTAAGCCTTTCTTCTTTTTGCATCTCTGCATTTAAACCTGTATGTACATTTCCTTCTAAGTGTGGCTTTAGCTCAGTATCATCTCACGAGTTTGATATTTTTATAATTTAATAAACATATATTTTCTAGCTTCCATTGTCATTTCTTCCTTAACCTATGGTTTCTTTCAAAAGTACATTGTTAGGGCCGGGCGCGGTGGCTTACGCCTGTAATCCCAGCATTTTGGGAGGCTGAGGCAGACAGATCACTAGGTCAAGAGATCGAGACCATCCTGGCCAACATGGTGAAACCCTGTCTCTACTAAAAATACAAAAATTAGTTGGACGTGGTGGCACTTGCTTGTATTCCCAGCTACTCGGGAGGCTGAGGCAGGAGAATTGCTTAAACCTGGGAGGTGGAGGTTGCAGTGAGCCGAGATTGTGCCACTGCATTCCAGCCTGGCGCCTGGTGCTGAAGCAAGACTCTGTTTCAAAAAAAAAAAAAAAAAAAAAGTACATTGCTTATATTTCCAACATTTGGTATTTGTAGTTACTTTTTTGTTAATGATTTATAACTTTTGTTACTGATTTATAACTGTGGTCAGAGAACATACTCAGTAGGCTTATGAGATAACTGGAAGCTCCGCAAAGAATTCCATCCTCCCCTCTAATCAGCAGCTGACTCCGGGGAAATATTGAGTTCATGTCTCTGGCTTCCCATTAGCTACAGGATCTTGAACCTACAAGTACTTCCTGCCTGGAGAGCCCTCCAACATCTTTTAACCTATTTTTCATATTTTGTCCAGATTTTCTAGTTCTCGGCAGTCAGGTTAACTTCAAATAAACAGATTAGCCACAGTTGAAAGTGGAATTCTGATAAAAAATAATATCAAATAATCTATAAAGGAAAATTATCAGGCCATGGCTGTTGTAATCTCAACACTTTGGGAGGTTGAAGCTGGAGGATCACTTGAGGTCAGGAGTTTGAGACAAGCCTGGGCAATATAGTGAGACCATCTCTACAAAAAATTAGCTGGGCATGGTGGTGCACACCTGTAGTCCCAGCTACTCAGGAGGCTGACCTGGGAAGATCACTTGAGCCTAGGAGTTTGAGACTGCAGGGAGCTATGATTGCACCACTGCACTCCAGCCTGGGCAACAGAGTGAGACACTGTCTCTTAAGAAAAAGAAAGAAAGAAAAGGAAAATCATATTTTTGGTTCAGAGGGCCTCGTATTGAGTTATTGCTTTTTTTAAAAAATGATTGTGATAGGGACCACCTACTCTGAAAATTTTCAGGCTAAAATTAGTGCCTTAATGTACTGGAGAAGAGGTTAGCAAACTATAGTCCGTGGGCCAAATCTGACCCCTCACCTGTTTTATTGGAACACAGCCATGCCTATTTGTTTACTTGCCATAACCGGTAGTTTCTGCACTACAGTGACAGAGTTGAATAACTGTATAGCCAACAAAGCTCAAAATATTTACTATCTGGCACTTTACGGAAATAGATTTTCTACCCAGCGATTCTAAAGCATGCATAGAATTTTGAAGCCGAAATGCTCATTTGTCATTATGGTCGAACAAACGCATAGTTTGTGGCAAATCCGGTTCTCGGCAAATCTGGTTCTGCCTGTTTCGGCCCTCTTTTTCACGTAGCGATTGGGGGTGCAATTCAAAGTATTGATTTGGAATAAGGATTGTATCCTATTTCTCTTTGAAAAAGCATTTCAGCTCTATTTGCACTCTAAGGCAGGCTACTTAACATTAGTTTTGTCATTGAAAAATGGGAGAAAATGATATCTAGTAGAGTTAGTATAAGGATTAGAGATAATGTATAAATATGTCAAGTGCCCAACAATCATACACGCAATAACACCACATGTTAACAATGCAATAAATAGTAGATATTGCTACCTTTGGTTCTCTTTAAGCATACTTCTATACAGGGTGTGGTGGCATTCTTTTCAAATTAGGTTGAATATAATGACTTGGTTCCTAATGGAACCTTTCTTGGTTCACAAGAAAATGTCAACCTCCTCAAAAAATAGAGAAGTGCCTTTAGATTTCAGTACACACAGAACATCTGTATTCCTCATTTCTTGACAAAGAATATATTCTTAAACTCTATCATCCAACTCCCTTTGAGAATTTGGTTGTAGGAAATAACATTCATAAAAACATCATTTAGAGCTCTCGAAGTCCATCTGATCAGTGTCTCCCAGTGTTACCTACGAAACTTCTTTGTTGAGATATTCATAAGGGAGACATTAAAAAAAGAGGTTCTTTGGTAAAATAAATTAGAGAAAGGCTACATTAAAGTTAAATCTATTTTTTTGCTGAGAAGAAATTTTCACAATCTTGAATGTGTTGATGTGCATTTTAGAAAAGGCCTGGGCTCGGGGAGGTGGCTCATGCCTGTGATCCCAGCACCCTGGGAGGCGGAGGCAGGCAGATCACCTGAGATCGTGCCACTGCACACTAAGAGTGAAACTCTGTCTAAAAAAAAAAAAAAAAAAAAGAAAGAAAGGAAGAAAAGAAAGGGCTAAGCTGGGTGTAGTGGCTCATGCTTGTAATCTCAATACTTTCGGGGGCCAAGGTGGGTGATCACTTGAGGCCAGGAGTTCCAGACCAGCCTGCTCTACATGGCAAAACCTCGTCTCTACTAAAAACACAAAAAATTAGCCAGGTATGGTGGTGCCTGCCAGTAGTCCGTTACTAGGAAGGCTGAGGCATAAGAATCACTTGCACCTGGGAGACGAAGGTTGCAGTGAGCCAAGATCACCCCACTGCACTCTAGCCTGGGCAACAGAGTCAGACTCTGTCTCAAAAAGAAAAAGAAGAAAAAAGAAAAAAAGAAAAGGCCAGAGCATGCAGTATTTCCCAAACTTATTTGACTATGAATCCCTTGAGGTATGCATCTACATTCTGGCTTGAATCAAATGATCGGCGAGCAATATACTTGGACTATTTGTCTTGATCCCTTCTGGATTTCCTTTCCTGAATTCAGCTTTGGTAGTCTTCATTTATAATGAGGGACACTGTAGGAAATTATCGTTTAAAGCTCACTAGAAATTATAGGGCTATTGTTCAGGAAGAAGCCCATTACATTTATGAGGACTCATGGGAGAGATTTCTCTTGGGCTTCAGTACCCGGGAAGCTTGCCAGAAGGTAAGCCCTACTCACTATCAAGAATTGGGAAGGGTCTGAGATTTTACCCTAATTTGCAAGCCAACAAGTTGGCCCATTTCATGGATGTCGGCAAAAAACACAAGGCTCCTGGGTCAGAGACAAAAGACAGTTTGTTACTCATAGCAATCACAGTAACCAGACTAATTAGCATTTTCTTCAGCTCCTTGAACTCTAGTCCTACAGGGCAATGCAAAGAGGGCATGTGATGGCTGAACATGCATTACAAGAGAGGAACCATGAGCTTAGGGAACCTGAGTCTTTAATAATAGGCAGTAAGTTTGCCTAATCTTTGCCCCAGAAAAAGATATTATTATACCATATAGGAAACAAATTTGTTCTTGGCTGTGGAGTAAGACACCATCTCTGTCTTCCAAGACTGTATGCAATACCAGCATCCTTAAAGAGTCTGGAACTAAGTTAATGCCTGTGCATGTAAGACCTGAAAAAACTAGATGCCTATGGAGAATATTTTCCCAATATTTTATGCACAAAGATACCAATTAGCTTATTTCACCTTTTTTTTTTCTTTGAGACAAGGTCTCACTGCAGTAGTACAATCATGGCTTGATGGAGCCTTGACTTCTGGGGCTCAAGAAATCCTCCTGCTTCAGCGTCCCGAGTAGCTGGAACTATAGGCGCACACCACTATGCCTGGCTAAGTTTTGTATTTTCTGTAGAGATGGGGTTTTGTCAGCCAGGCGCGGTGGCTCACGCCTGTGATCCCAGCACTTTTGGAGGCTAAGGTGGAAGGATCACCTGAGGTCGGGACAAAAATTACCTGGGTGTGGTAGCACAAACCTGTAATCCCAGCTACTCAGGAGGCTGAGGCAGGAGAATCGCTTGAACCTGGGAGGCGGAGGTTGTGGTGAGCTGGGATTGTATCATTGCACCCCAGCCCGGGCAACAAGAGCGAAACTCCGTATAAAAAAAAAAAAAAAAAAAAAAGATGGAGTTTTGCCATGTTGCCCAGGCTGGTCTTAAACTCCTGAGCTCAAGTAATCTGCCAGTCTTGGCCTCCCCAAGTGTTCAAATTATAGGCATAAGCCACCGTGCTCAGCCTTATTTCAGCTTTAAATATGAATGAACAAGCAAAGGTGACCAGATGTTTAAGGAAATGCCCATTATGAAAGAGAAAGTGATGAACAAATAGAAAAATAACACTGAAGGAAACAGAGATAAGTAATAAACTAGAAAATAAAAAATAATCTTAATTAGTATCTCCAAGGAGATTAAAGCAGTTTTTGCATCCTTAAAAACAGAATGCTAAGAAAAAGTTTCGTAGAACACAATAGAGCTCTTGGAATAAACATAAATGCCAAAAGAGAAAAAAAACCCCAATACAAGAGTTGAAAGATAAAGCCCAGGAAGTATTCCAGAAAGTAGAACAAATGAGAGAAGTAGAAAATACGGAAGGAAAAAGGGTTCTCGCAAACTTCTCTACCTGAGGGCCTGTAGGTAGAATAGGTGTATTTGCTTTCGTTTTTACTTCCAAAGGAAGTATCCTTCCAGTTCATTTATTTGCATATTCTCACTAGAACATATTTTTTGGCTTTATTGAGACTCACTCATCAGATGATTTTCCCCTCAACATTTACCCCAATATCTCATTTTCCCTGTACCCAGTTCAGATTCTATGGCCAATCACTATAATCATTTCTCTGCAAACACCTCTAATGCTCAGGTCCTTGCTCTTCATCTAACACACCTGGAAAACCCCAGCCCTGATTATACCTTATTCTCTGCATCTGCTCCTGAATAGCTGCTCCTAGCTTGAGAAAAGTAAAAACAATTGTGCTAACTGGCTTCCATTTAAATTCATAATTAGTATTTTCAAATGGGCTCTCAAAATTGCCCAGCAATCCTATAGTTCCTTCTATAAGCTACTCAGCCATTCTTGAAGACAACCATTGCTACCTTCTTTCTCCTCAAACCTCCAATACTTCCCACATACAGCCACGCTAATGTCTTTGCTACATACGTCACTGAGAAAATGGAAGAAATCAAATGGAAACCCCCTAATCTTCCCACCACGAAATCTACTAATTACCTGCAAGTCTATCTATTCTCTGCTTTCTCTCATTACAGTGGAAGCCAGTCCTCCAATTGTGCTCTGAATCTCATGGCCCTTGCCTTCTCAAGGATTCCATTGTTATCGCCAATTGCTGCTGCCACATCACCACCCTCTCTCACTTCACCAGCTTATTCTTGTCAGCGCACGAATATGATCTAACTGCTCCCGTTACAGAACAAAACTAAGCAACCCCTCTCTTGACCCCATGTTGCCTTCTAGCTACCAGTACTTCCGCTCCTCTTCAAGGACTTTTTTTTTTTTTTTTTTCTTTTAGAGATGGCGTCTCACTGTTGCTCAGGCTGGAGTGCAGCGGTGCGATCTTGGCTCACTGCAACCTCTGCCTCCTGAGCTCAAGTGATTCTCGTGCCTTAGTCTCCTAAGTAGCTGGGACTACAGGCAGCCCCCCCATGATGTCCGGCTAATTTTTGTATTTTTAGTAGAGATGGGGTTTCACCATGTTGGCCAGGCTAGTCTCAAACTTCTGACCTCAGGTGATCTGCCTGCTGCAGCCTCCCAAAGTGCTGGGATTAGAGGCGTGAGCCACCATGTCTGGCCCAAGGCAAGATTTCTTGAAAGAGCTGTTATTGCTATTCTTTTTCCTCAACCTATTCCAATCAGGCTATTTCCAGCAATCCACTGAAACTAGTAATGAAGTCATCAGTGACTTTCATCTTCCAGTGGGTCTCAGACCCATCCCATCTTGACTGATAGTAGCTAGCAACTGATACAGCTAATTGGCCCCTTTGCTGTAATGCTCCTCTCTTTGCTTCCATGATGCCACTCTCTCCCGGTTTCCCTCCTACCTGATTGTCCACTCCTTCCGACTCCTCCAGTAGTTCCCTTTGCTCTGCTGAATCCCCAAGTACGTGAGTGTCTCACAGTTGACTTGGATCCTCTTCTCCACTGTTACTCTCTCCCCACACCATCTCACCTAGTCCCATGGCTTTATCAAAATACTGATGGCTCCATAATCTTCCGATCTAGATTTGGCTAACTTCTTATTTGACATTTCCACAG
The DNA here is from genome assembly GCA_963573385.1 of Cacajao melanocephalus. Classification (NCBI taxonomy): domain Eukaryota; kingdom Metazoa; phylum Chordata; class Mammalia; order Primates; family Pitheciidae; genus Cacajao; species Cacajao melanocephalus. Next base: position 89,244 of record CAUYLG010021648.1, on the reverse strand, counting down.
GCAACTCTCAGACATCTTAAAGTTAACACATCTAAGACAAAATTGTTCTTTACTTCACTTTGTAACTATTGTCATCACCTATTATGTACCGTTATTCATGCCAAAAAATCTAGGTGACATCCTTGGATTTTCCTTTTCCTTCACTCTTCATATCCAATCTATCATGCCAATTCTATTTTCACAATATATCTCAAATCTGCCCTATTCCGTCCACTTTCTTGCAAGCTATCATTTCTTCCTGGACTACTGTATTTGCTTCTGCCTTCAGCCTCTACCCTTGATCTTCTGCAACATTCTTATATAGCAGAAGTATATCTAGCTATGATATGAATTGGATCAAATCATTTCACTACTTACACTATTCAAGGGCTTCCCTTTCTAACTTCTAACCACAGTGTACAAGGTGCCGTGTGATCCAGCTACGTGCCTCTCTCCAGTCTCATCTTCTGACACTCTCACTCCATCCATATTGGTTTTCTTTTTTTTCCAGTCCCTTGAACACAGCACAATTTCTCACGTGTGGCCTATGCACCCACTGCTTTTTTCCCCTCTTCTTAATTTCACATTGGTTAATGCCCATTCTTCCTAGTTATCAAGTAAAATGTCACCTCAGCAAAGCCTTCCAAAGTAAATCATAATCACCTTAATTAGAGCAAATCCTCCTTAGTCCTTCTCTCTCAACCTATTTGTTTCCTTGCTTGCAAGCTCTGTAAGTAGCTTCTGTGTTGGTCTTCTTCCCTCTATCCCTATGCCTAGCATAAAATAGGTACTCCATAAATATATGGTGAATGATGAATTACTTGACCATCTTTAGAAAACAAAATGGCTTCTCTGCATTTACAAATCCCTTGGTAAACTTGGTGAGGCTTGTTGATCAGGGGTGCTGCCAGAAAGCCAGATATGAATATAAGCTCAACCTCACTTTTTAGGCCACACTTTTTATCTGCACTCTTATTTAGCCCATATTTTCTACCTCAGATATAAACAAGGACATTAAACAAGTACTTGCTGAGGTCAAGATGCAGAATACTATACCATCTTCCTAACTGATACATAATAGCTCTATTGAAAGAACATTAGTTTGACACGTAGTCTGAGCAAACTCAAGTATGAGTTTGGGGGAGGTAGGGGGATGTCTAATTATGCTCACAAACCATCCTTTTAATCTAGTCAACAATCTTACATGGAATTAGTATCAAGCTCAATGAGTCATTAATCAAATGTTTGTTGAGTACCTAGCATATAAAAGGCATTAAGTACGGAAAAGACACTGGTTGAAATGGATAGACATCATTTCCTTTCACAGAGATGAGACTAGTGAGAAAGAGAGACCAAAACAAAACAAAACAAGAAAGTGAGTAAGAGTCATCATAAAGATGAAAATCCAAGGTGATACGAGGGAATTACAGGAGGTTACTTTAGATCAGGCGATCAGAAAAGCCCAACCTGAAGAGCTGTTATTTAGACTGAAAACCTAATCAATGGTAATCCATATTTTGTAAAACCTATTGGCTTCTCATTTCTGATAATCACATTTGCCCATCTCTAGTCTTCTGTCACCCCTCCATGATTTCTTGAGGATAATTACAATGCCGTAAGGGTTTGAGAGGTATGGCAAACAAAATGGTCTCCACATTTGATATGTAGCATTTATCCCCTAAGATCTGAACTCATTTATAGCTTTAGCAAGAAACCTAGATTCTAATTTCTTTCATTATTGGTCAATGGTTAACTGAAGAGGTTCTTTTTAAAGATAACACAAGGAGCCAATTATTTTCAAGAAATGTCAATTCTTATTTTCCTTACTAGTATGAAAAGTTTAGTTCCAAGATTAAAGGAAGGAGCCAACACACTCAAAACTCAGTATCAACGGAAGCCAGTTACTGTGAGAATCAAATGTCCACTATTAGACATGAGTGAAGTTATAAAGAGTAAAATATTTTTCAGAAACCTACATAGATTATGTAATGGAAAATTTTAAGTTGACTACTTAAATCACAAGTTTTGGTAAATAAGAAGTAAAATAACCTTGCTAGTCTTTACTAGGTTAGAAACTCTGGGAGAGGTTAAAGTAGGCAAAAGTAACAATCAAAGTGGTTTCTGCCATCTACTGCAATTTTTCATCAATTATGCCTGGCGCGATAACTTATTTACTTACTGGAACATGAGATCTAACAAAAATATGAAGAGCGTTATCCATGTTTACTCATGCTTTAGTTATTCAGTGGCTTAAAAATTTTAACTCCACCCTGAACTTATCATATACTTTTGTCAAGTGAAGAATCATGAGGTTTATAAACTTGGAAATAAGAGCTTCATTTCTCATAAAGGATTGTAGCCTTCAAGCTGGCCGTCCTGCAAGTTGGGAAGCGTAGGCCTCTGGCAGAAGCCATAGCAAGCACTTTGAGGGAGGGGTGGAGGGAACAGGAACTGATGTTGCCTGGCGTGGCTATGAACAACTTCAGCAAGCTGTAGGAGGAGTCATGAATATTAACGAAAGGAGAAACATGCACATATGAGCTTCATGCCTCTTCATGGATACCATGTTAAAAATATGGCAACATTAACATGATTCGAGAGTGGCATTTTTGGCCCTCTCACATCAAAAGGTGAGGCAGAGGACATAAAAACCCTCATTGCACATCCTCAAGTGGGCCAAAACTTGCTGGAGATGGTCAGTTTCGAGGAAGGGATGCCTTGTGAAATTGGTGAGCAGTCACACTGAAACTGCAAAGAGGCGGCTGCAAAGAGGGAGGGGGCACCCAGTAGCCGCCTCAGACGATTCACTAAAGGCAATAAAGGAATAATGTTGGCTTCTTGCTTCCCAGACCTGGTTTCTGCATTCTCCTTAGAAAAGAATTCTGGTTAAACGTTAATAAGGAAGAGGCATAGTGAGGTGTGTCTGACCTCCCATCCTGTCATGAGGGTATCTTAGTTTTGAAGGTTTCTCTGGGGTCCCCTTGGCCAAAAGGAGGTCTGTTGAGTCAGCTGGGGGGCTTAGGATTTTATTTTTCTTTCCCACTCCCTAAGTACTAAAGCACTTTCAGGTTTACTATTATGTAATTTCTATAAATAAAGTCCCATGAGGAATAGAGAACAGGTTTTCATGCTCTTTGGGGGTAAGAAAAGAATTTGACCAGAAAGGTGACCATATTTAGAAATTCCAATGAAAAATAAATTAGAAAACAGTTTACATTATGAAAGTATTCACCTTTAAGGTTCATTATTTAATACATGATGGGAAGGCTTATGAACAGAAAAAGCTAAGAATTTAAAGAACTATCAAGTAATGATCAGAAATGAAGATAAAGCATCTATGAAATCAAAGACAATGAGAAATTATTAGATTTATATTACTCAGCAATGTATATTTTATCGAGAGATATCTGTAACATTTCCAGCTTCACTGAAGATGCGTATCCTGAAAATATCTAAGGTTTAAAATGCCAACAATTCAAGAAAGGGTTACTTTTCCAGGAGGGAAGTAGTTTGTTAAGATTATAAAAAGCAGATTACTATTAACAAATGCCACCCTAAAAACATCACTGACAAAGAATTTAATATATAACACGCAATACAAAATGCCAGTTTATAAACTACATATATTTTACTATATTAAAGTACCTCCAGAAATCTATTCATGAATGATCTAGTTGAAATAAATATGATGGATTAGTCTGTAATGGAATAAAAGGAATTAAAATAGTAATATAGTCCTCTGTGTAGACATACTGGGGACAAAATTTTCCAGATTTATTGAAGCCTCTTTGGAGAAAAGTGAACAGTTTACATTCCTCATGACACTGAACTGAAGGTATTACTTATATACTATCAAAAATAAAATATATTTGTTTTTGATGCGGTGTTAAGTTTCTATTAACTGTTATGTACTTTATGATTGGTGTGGTCTTATAGAGAACAGGATGTTTTAAGATTTTTCTTAAACATGCAAAGTAAACCACAAAGAAGACAATCAAAACAGTCACCTGTACTTGGTCCTGAAGAGAAAATATGAGTGATCAGATGTGCCACTTGGAGACTGTGATTACAGTGTAGGTTCACACAGAAAATACATATAGAACACATTCTTACATAGTTTGAAAACTATCTAAAATCCAATTATTTTACCAATACACAGAAACTTACCAGATACATTATTTTTGATTAGCAGTTTGTTTCTCTATTTTTTTTTTTTTTTTTTGAGATGGAGCCTTGCTCTGTCACCCGGGCTGGAGTACAGTGGCACGATCTCGGCTCACTGCAACCTCCACTCCCAGAGTTCAAGCAATTATCTTGCCTCGGACTCCAGATTAGCTAGGATTACAGGTGTGCGCCACTATACCTGGCTAATTTTGTATTTTCGTTAGAGACAAGAGTTTCACCATGTTAGCTAGGCTGGTCTCGAACTCCTGGCCTCAAGTGATCTGTCTGCCTCAGCCTCCCAAAGTGCTGAGATTACAGGCATGAACCACCACGCCTGGCTAGCCTCTATTTCTTTTTAAGGTACTGAAAAAAATAGTAACAAAACCAAGCACGCTGTAAAGTTACAGTAGAACTTTGAAATACATGTCTACTCATAGAAAAAGCTAGATTTATTTCATAGTTTGCTTATAAAAGAAGTAGCATCCAACCTTGAAGTTTGAATTTTGTTACCTGGCTAATCCAGAGAATTTCATGAATTAGAATTGCTAATTACAAAGCTATTTTCTTTTTTTTTGAGACAGATTCTCCGTCTGTCACCCAGGCTGGAGTGCAGTGGTGCAATCTCGGCTCACTGCAATCTCCTCCTCCTGGGTTCAAATGCTTCTCCTGTCTCAGCCTCTTGAGTAGCTGAGACTACAGGCGTGTGCCACCACACCTGACTAATTTTGTATTTTAGAGGCGGGGTTTCACCATGTTGGCCAGGCTGGTCTTGAACTCCTGAGCTCAGGTGATTTGCCACCTTGGTCTCCCAAAATACTGTGATTACAGGCGTAAGCCACCGCGCCTGGCCCAAAGCTCTTTAAGTGTAACATTAAAGAACTAAATAAAGTGTAACTTTCTTTAATGTACTGAAAAAATTAGTATATTCTTTACACGAAGAATAGTTAAGAAAGTATAACCAGCACAGGATATTCACTGTAGTTAGCTGCTGCAGTTCAAAGATCAGCAGGGTAGTATCTAGAGAAAATCATATCCTTAAACTTCAAATAATGGTCCAAAATAGGTTGTCTTAAAAAATGGGATGACGAAAAGACAGTTTAATACATACTGATCTCACCTCCCCAAACTTTAACAGATACTATTTGAACCAACTTTTAAAAAATAAGAATGTGATAGCAAGTTACTTGAAACCCCCATTAAAATTACAGTGTAAAGTAGAGTAGTTGACATACCCTAAAAGCAATGTATAATGAGGACGGTATGACTGAAATTACTCACAATTGCATTCAAGTTGAAAGTCAATTTGATGTTTAGCAAAAAAAAATCTCTCTAAAGGGGTGAATGATGCAAACCAATGAAGGTTATAGACACGTATGTATAGAGATAGATACTGCCATCATTCAAATACTGTTCTTGGAAGAATTCAGCTAAATTAGTAATTATAGCACTTCTGGATTTCTGAAAAAATTTAATCTCTGGATTACTCTGGAAACACAGGTATAATTTGAAATTAGCTTTTCATTACTTTGCAAACTTAGGTTTTCATTAAGTTGAATACTTAAAAACTTGTACCATAAGTTTACTTCTGTTTAAAAAGAATGAGTATGGGAGTTTTATGCCCTATTTTGGATCCAATCCAAAACTCAGTCTTGATGATTAGTGTCTGTCTTGTCTATAATGACAAGACATATTTTACTAAAAAACAAAACAAACAAAAAACACAATGTGAAATCTTAATGATATTAAAATATTAAGAAGGGAAGCTCTCACTTGAAATACAGTGTGAATCTTGCTTACTGTTGCCTTTTGAAAAAACATTAAAAAATGTTCACAATAAAAATACATTATACCCATTCACCTGATAACAAATATACACATATTCTACTATGGTGTGAAGCAAATCAGAGTTTAAACATTTTTCTTTCAGTCACCTCTTAAATGTATTAGTTTTATAGCAACATGGTCCCTTTTTAGTAAAAGTAAATAAAAATAGATAATTTATGTAAATTATATTTCTTTCTTTTTTTTTTTTGTTTTTGGAGGAGTCTTGCAGTGTCAACCAGGCTGGAGTACAGTGGCACCATCTCGGCTCACTGCAATCTCTGCCTCCTGGGTTCAAGCACTTCTCCTACCTCAGCCTCCAGAGTAGATGGGACTACAGGCCTGCGCCACCACGCCCAGCTAATTTTTTTGTATTTTCAGTAGAGACGAGTTTACCATGTTGGCTAGGATGGTCTTGGTCTCCTGACCTCATGATCCACCCGCCTCGGCCTCCCAAGGTTCTGGGATTACAGGCGTGAGCCACCGTGCCTGGCATAAATTATATTTCTAAAATATTAGTATATTTTCATCAATATGTTTTTCTTATTTCCTTTTGTGTAATAGAAAATATAGTATTTCAAAATGAAAGTAAAACACATAGCCCAAACCAAAACAAAAACATATGCAAAAACATTTTATTTATAATAGATCAACATTTTTGACATGAAAGGTAGCCACTTTCAATTTCTCAGGAATGCCTAGAACCCAACAGTTTTCAGAAAGACTACTTAGTTCACAATTATTTCACTATAGGTAAATGAAATAATTTCAGAATGAACTTTTTAAATGGCTTTGCCTATGGCAAATCGTTTTATAAACTTGAGTGTGTGGTAAGCTAGCTTTCCCAGGAAATGAATGTAATCCAACTATGTTCCAAATGTATTAAACCAGTTTATACAACAAATATGGGAATCACCTATATGCATCGACTGTGCTCAAATAAGAATTCTCTTTATCAAAATATTCATTTTTCAAAAAGGCCTCACATTAACCCCTCAAACCAATCACCCCCTTTCTATGTCCAGCACTCTTTTCTACTTCAAGTTGCATGACTGTATAGACAACTGTCAAATTCCAGTGGAACTATACACGGACTTAAGACTATGTAATATACATCAAACACAGGAAGTCACTGACTTTAAGGGACAAGGTGAAACTAACCAGTAATAATTTAGTGAATGTCATTTTCAGTTTAGAGGGGAAAAAAAAAAGCAGCCCCCAAGTATCCTTAACTTTTCAGTACTTCTCTGTAACACACAGAATGAAAAGATACTCTCTAAAATTAAAATCATTAGAAAATATCTTAAATAAAATGTTTTACATAAATGTTAAATTTCAGATTCAAACTATATTTTCTTCTGTATCTCAATTTGGGAAACATCTCACAATTACAAGCTCTTCTCAGTTACATTTATTTTTGAGCATTTAAATCTACTACACACCAGTTTGTAAAATTCACCTTGGTTACTTCTCCCCATGCCTATGTGCTGTCTTTCCTCAGGTATATCTATTGTATGCATCTAAGTGCTGGGGAGGTTTAAATAGCACTTAAAGAATATTCATGAGCATTCTGAAATGAAGGTTTCATCTTGAGCTAATTACTGTAGGATTTGCAATTCAAATCATCACAGCATCCTAAAGAAATACTGTGTGAATGGAATGCACACAATTCCTACAGAACACACAAACTGAAGTCCAAAAGGCACAGAGTAATGCTGGTGGCTCTTTCTAGTCAGTTAAGAAACAATAAAAAGTCTGCATTATTCTTTCATAATTTAAATACTTAAGTAATCTCCACTTTATTATTTTATAACAATGACTTCAAATTTACATTATTTAAGTACCATTGTAATAGCTTAGTGTATAATACAGATATTTGCGAATATCCCATCCAAAAATTAAAAAAAAACAACTTCTTCACTATATATATATATTTATATAAAAATTATTCTGAAAGACAAGAACATAGACAAGGGACTTGGTACAGACCATCAACTCAATTTTCTATCACCACAGTTGTAACTCCAAAATCAACAAATATACAGCAGTAATCAAAAGCAGTGCAAATATCTTTGGAGGTTAGGACAAAATTATAATGCAGGAACATAAAACTGAGGAAATAAAAAAGGCAAGTACTTCAAGTACAAGGAACCAGTCTGCTTGAGGTCCACCTTAGTGTTTACTGGGGGCTTCCTTCCTGCTTCTACTTCTTTCTCTGAAACACATTGGCCAACATGGCACCTGATGTTGTCAACTGGCCCATTTTGTTCAAAAACTTGGTCTTTGTATCTTCACTCACTAAGCTTGCAGCAATTGACATTGAGCTAGGAAAGAAAATTTAAAATTCATGTAAAGCAATTAAAAAAAACAAAATGACGTTTTTTTTTTCATTTCTTTAGTAGCATATCCTGAACGAATACACTCTGAATTGGCATCACAAAAGGGAAACTATTATTTGTGGAGGTAGTCTGTATATTCCGTACTGGGTTTGGAGCTTTCACGTTCATCATCTAGAGTAAAGGAAGCATCTATGTGTAGTCGTTAGGAACAAGTCTGAGGCTGGACTGAATCTTGGCTCTGTTTGTGTGATCTCAGGTACATTATTTAATCTTATCTGTAAAACGAGGAGGATTCTAGTATCTGCCTCCTAGGGTTATTAGAATTCTATTAATACAACTGTAAAGGGCTTATATAGTGCTAGGTACATAATAGCATGAAGTAACTGTTAGTAGTTATTCTTTATCACTTCATTTAATTCTTACAGCAATCTTGGAAGATAAATATTATTAGTATTTTCACAAATGAGAAAATTAAATCACAATGAGGTTTTTGTCCTGTGCTGATAATAATCCTATGGTATATTCCTTTTTGCGGTGCAGGGGGCGGATATTCCTTTTTTGGGGAATGTCCTGAATTGCCAGTTGCATTGATTTCAATCAGGTTCGCACCCAGTTCTTTCTTTTTCACTAACCTGCTATGTAGGGAATAAACACAATCTAAATGTCCACTAAAGATTGCTAATTTATCATAGTACTGAACAGAAACAGAATACTGATCAAGCATAATTTTTCAATGACCTGACAACTCTCCTGTAATAGACTCAGGAATCCAGTTTATTGCCTTGTGGCTTTGGCCAAGATGTTTTAGATCTCTCTGACTCAGTTTCCTCATCTGTAAAACACAGCTTGTGATTTCTGTTGCAAAATATTCTGAGGATTTAAGTAAGATAACATGTTTGAACATGTCAAAGACAACATGTGGCAAGCTGTAGGTGCTGAACATGTCTACTCAGCAGTTGAATCTACTGCAGGAGGTGTGTGCTGCCACAGAGGACACCCAGGTCTATGCAGTCTATAAGGGTGTGCACTGTGAATTACTCAAGCTAAAAACCCAAACACAACCCCTACCTTGAAAATCCTCACATTGCTCTTCTGACAGTACACCAATGGTTCTCTTTCCTGCTGCTTCTCTTTTTTTTTTTTTTAGACAGAGTGTCGCTCTGTCACCAGGCACCAGGCTGGAGTGCAGTGGCGATCTCAGCTCACTGCAACCTCCGCCTCCCAGGTTCAAGCAATTCTCCTGCCTCAGCCTCTCGGGTAGCTGGGACTACAGGCGCACACCACCACGCCCAGCTAATTTTTTTTGTATTTTTAGTGGAGACGGGGTTTCACCATGTTGGCCAGGATGGTCTCGATCTCTTGACCTCGTGATCCACCTGCCTCGGCCTCCCAAAGTGCTGGGATTACAGGCTTGAGCCACTGCGCCCAGTCTCCTGCTGCTTCTCTTTACACAAAGTAATCTTCCCTGAAGTTCAGTATTTGGCTCTTGTTTCTTCTACAGTAAAACTTACTTTCGAAGTTTCAAATTGAATCGCATCGCTTTTTCCGAGGGTCAGTCCCACATTACTATTATTTGCTAGATAAAGCCAATATCTCAAGCTTTTGTTCATACTCTAACTTTAGAAATAACTCCCCATTTTAATTCTCCCCCTACTTTTTTTTTTTTTTTGTGAGTCTAATACTTCACAACTCAGTGATTCCAACAGTCTTGCATCTTTAAGTATCAGATTAACTTCTAAAAGTCACTTCTTGATATCACATCTTAGCTTAAACATCTTTAATGCTTACGTACCACCTACAAGATAAAATGTGCTTTGCATTCAAGAAATGCAGCAATCTATTTCTTGTTTTTCCATACCACTGTCACTATCTCTTTGACCCCCTTCAGTCAGGTTTGCGCAGTCTATTGTTCAATCACTCTCACATCTTTCTCTCTATCCATTGACTACCCATCTTTCAAAGCCCAGCTGAAGTCCTATGGTGCCTTTCCGTAACACTCTAGCTTTTCAGTGCTCTTCCTTTTCTTTAGAAAACTCACTGTAAGTCAAAAGATAAGTATGATTTAAATTTACATCTAGAAAAAGGGTATCTATGGGTCAGACCATAGTTGAGATATCAAGTTTTAATGATATTCTAAGAGAAGGCCAATGATGATGTTAAGGAGTCTGGAAACTGTAAGAGGTAAAAATGAAAGAAATGAAGACTATTTGGTCCGGAGAAGATTTAGGTGACTTAACTGATGCCTCCATATGTCATATGTGAAAAAACTGGATAGAAAATGTATATCTGCAGGGGGGTATATATCTACATAAGTCTACTGATACACATCACAGTCACCTGGAAAACTTTTTTGAAAATGCAGATGCCTAGGCTTAATCCAGTACTTTTGATTCTTTCCATCTGAGGTAGAAGGCCCGGGTCTATATTACAAAGCTTTCCAGTAAGAAAAAAAAAATTGTTGGATTACAGCAATTCCACCCCCACCCCAAGACAGAGTGTAGATTTTTATCAGTTTTATAAAGGGGTCTGTAACACTCCCCCACCCCTCTACCAGATAATAAAGACCTGTTTTAGAGGGTGTAGGCATTTTGGAAAGGGAGAATTTAATCCATGAAAAGAGACATTTTTTAAAAGAGTTATTAAAATGAAATGGGCTGCCTAGTAAAGTAATGTGAATCCTTATTGCAAGTTTTCAAGCAAATCTCAGATCTTCCATTGCAACTAATATCCCTATCTTCTTTAAAACTATTTATGTCCTATATTATTTATCTCTTTCCTTCTCTTTAAAATCTCCACTTGGGTCAGGCATGGCAGCTCACACCTGTAATCCCAGCACTTTGGGAGGTCAAGGCAGTAGATCACTTGAAGTCAGGAGTTCGAGACCAGCCTGGCCAACATGGTGAAACCGCCTCTCCAGTAAAAACACAAAAATTAGCTGGGTGTGATGGTGCATGCCTGTAATCTCAGCTACTCAGGAGGCTGAGGCAGGAGAATTGCTTGAGCCTGGGAGGCAGAGGTTGCAGTGAGCCAAGATGGCACCACTGCACTCCAGCCTGGGATTCGAGACTCTGTCTCGAATAAAACAAAAACAAAAACAAGACAACCCCCTCAAACAAAAACAAAAATAAAATCTCCTCTTGATTTCTAACATCATTCTGGTTTGCCTTCTATTTCTCAGGGAAGTTCTTCCATATGCATTTTAAATTTTGGTCTCTAATTCCATGCCTGGTCACCTTCTCCCCATCAGAGTCCCCTTTTCAAGTGATGTCATTTATCTACCCCTACTCCAACTGTGAGCCTTTAATTACCACCCATATGCTGCTAATGGTTCTTAAATCTCAATGAACTGCCTACAGGGTTTCTCTACCTGTGCCTCACATTTTAAATATTCCTCTTCAGAATAGTTCTTATAGTTCCATTTTGTTGTATTTTATCATCATCTGTTTAAATGTTCAGATCAGAAATGTAGGAATCTTTTGATTATGTTCTCCTTCACTCTTAATCTGCTGCCAAGTTAAACTGAGTTCACATCTGAGATACGTATCTCAAATCCATCTTCTCATATTCACTGCCATACACTGGCACTATAACATGGTGGTTAAGATCATGGTCTCATGATTGCAATGCCTGGGTTCTGGTTCCTCCACTTAGTAGCTAGGTGGCCTCTGAGCAACTTAACTACCTCCCTGTCATCTGTAAAATGAGAATAGTAAAAGTATCTACTTTGTAGTTAGTATGTAGGTTAATTATTAGCAAATATATGAAAAATGCTTAGAATGGTATCTGGTTCATAAGTGTTATTTACTGTTACCTTCCCATCCAAGGCCACACTTCCTCTCATCATGTATTCCTGTTACAGCTTTCTAATCTGTTCTACCCACTTCCCTATTCACTAGAGTCCGGTTCCTGAAGTGGGATTCTCAGGGTGTGATTCCTAAAGCTGCAGCATTAGCACCACCTGGGACCTTGTTATCAATACAAATTCTCAGACTCCACTCAGATCTTCTGAATCAAAAACTCTGGGGATGGTACCCAGCTATTTTCAGGTGATACTGATGGACACTAACACTTGACAACCAAAAGTTCCTAAGTGTTGGCTATAGGTAGCAGGCCAAATCCAGCCTGCCATTTTTGTAAATAAAGTTTTACTGAAACACAGCCATGTGCATTCATTTACATATTGTCAAAGGCTGCTTTCCTCCTACAACAGCAGAGTCTAGCTGAGTAGCTGTGACAGAGATTGTATGGTCTCCAAAGTTTAAAATAATATTTACTATCTCTCCAAAAAAGTTTGCCAACACCTGGCCTATAAGATAAAGTCCAAATCTCCCAGTGTGGCACACAGAATTCTTTATTGTTTGGTGCCTGCCTACCTTTATACACTTATCTCTACCATTCTCCCACATGTACTCCATACTGTAGCTTTACTTACAGTTCCCAAATACACTCATCTGTAACTTTTGTCATTTTGTACAGTGCTGAATTTTCTGCATGTAATCCTCTTTTTCTCTTCCTTTTTCCTCCCTAGTCAGCCATTCATATCTGAAGACTCCTGTGTTCCTTTTTCCTTGGAACCATTGCAGGCATTGTTTTGGTGTTTATCTATATTTTTAGCTTCTTTTCCCACTTTCAGCTGTGAATTCCCTGAGGGAAGGGATTACGATTTGCTCAAGCTCTTCTTTGTGAACAGCCCATGGTAAGCACTCTGAATTTCACTTACTGCGGAATGAATATAAGAAGGGTACCAAAATAGTTATGCACGTATTTTCTGCCTGCAGATCACTGCTTTTCAAACTTTTCTGACACAGATCCATAGTCAGAGACACATTTTAAATGATGACTTATAGCGCTTACACAGCTAACTGATGTTTCACAAGAAACATTCATCCTTACTACTTGGGATGTATTCTCTATTTGATTCTATTTCTTGGGACGAAATACTTATCATAACCAATTGAATTAATTAAACAATGTACTAACGTCATGATCTGCAGTTTGAAAAACACTGCTTTTAACCATAGGCTCTTTGAAGGTGAAACATTTGCATGCATCATCTTTGTATTCCCCACAGCAAAGGGGAGAGCTCTTCACAGACATAGATATTTTTATCTGGACCACTATCGCTTTTCCTTCCATATTAGAAGCAGTTCCTTTTACTGTTTAAGGCTTTCCCCTTGCACTTTTGATCTACAATAGACTTCTGAGGAAGGGTGGGGTCAAGGAAGGTTTCCCTGAAGAGGCAACATCTAAGCTCTGTCCTCAAGGATGAATAGAAACTAGCTAGGCAGAGTAAGAATACTCCTGGCAGACAGAATCATATGTGTAAAAACCTGAGGAGAGCAGAAGCTTGCCCTGAATCTGATTAAGTCTCTAGATCTAGACCTAGCTACTAAACATACAAGAGATATAGAAGAACATGTTAAAAGACAGAAGAGAAATGCAATCAGCAAAATTCAGATGGTGGGAAACTCTATAGGACTCAGTTTCTTCATTAAGTAAACTGTACGGAGAAAAAAGCAAAATTCAGACTGTGGGAAACTTTCAATAAGTAAATCATACGGAGAAAAAAGGAACAGAAGGGTAACATTCTGTCTATGGGTTAAAGGAGACCTAACATAGCAACCAACTGCAATGTATAGAACTCATTTGGATCCTGACTCAAAGAAACAAACTGTAAGGAAAGACAAACAACCAATCACTGACATCTGTGAAACAAGGAGAAATTTGAACAAAGGCCAGATATTAAGTTGTTATTATGTTGGTGTGTTAATGATACTGTGTTTATGTTATTTTTAAAATAATACTTATCTATGGGAGAGAGGGAGAAGTAGGTGGGGTATGGATGAAATTGAAGCTGGGTTATGGTTATATGTTCAGAAATTAATTACATTTTCTGTTTATTTTTGTGTTTGTTAGAAAATCTATATAGAAAGCCACTAATAATACAGCAGATGTGAATGTGTCTATTGTTTGAACCCTCCATGGCTAAAATGGTAGGTATGTATGAAGAAGACTGCTTCCATCCTAAGACGCTTTATAACGTAAGGGTTCTAACACATCAAAGACATATGTGTGTTGCACATGGGGAATAGGGAGGAGCACATGTGTGAGTGTGTGTGTGTGTTTCTAGACTGAAAGGATGAAACACTTATTCCTGGTAGTCAGCCTTAAAGAAAATACTTTTGAGCCTTTTATATCTAACAGAGTCCATTTTTAAGATGCTCAAGGTTTATACACAGTCCATATGCAAATAACTCCCACACCTGAGAGCCCAACATTATACTCTTTCACATCTATGCTTATGTTTTACTTTTGCTCAATACTTGGATTCCAATTAGTTTGATTAGAAGCATGTGCCTAGAACATTCCCAAGTTTATAATCCTTTATGCAGTATGTTGTTCATCTTACAACTCTGTCACAAGTTTCTAGACATTATTTTGAACAGTGAGTGAACAATCCAGCTACATATCAGAATTTTGTTGGAAGCTTTTAAACATACAGATCCCTAGGCTGACTGAGAATATTGAGAGGAAGGCAAAGGGCACGGGGTAGAGACCTGAATTTTAAATTCCCCAGATAATTATGATGAGATGGTTTATGTACCAGCATTTGAGAACCAATGACTTAAATCATTTTCTTGTCTTTCAAACAAATGACTATAACATAACACAAAATGACACATTATACTCATTGATAGCAAATTTAGATAGTGAAATTAAGGTTAACATGTAGCCTTAAAAAAAAAGAATTAATGTCTTACCCTTGAGGCTCTTGGACGGTCTTGTTTTCTACTTTTTGTTCACATTCTTTTATCATGGAACTTAAAATAACCTGATTAAAAAAATTTACTTTAGTGAAATACAGTTTACGTAGTAAAATACTATGGTTTAATCTAATGTTTTAATTTAATTTTTAATATTCCCATAAGCTAATATGTTAATTAAAAATTTAGTTTTGGCAGTTACTTTGTTAAAGGAATTCATATTAGATTGCTAGATTAGGCACAGAAATAGCTTTAAAAAAATCTCAATCATATAACAATAATTTAGTTTGATTTTCACTAGTCTTCTTTCTAAATGTTTTCTATTCTCCCTTAGCTTCCCCACCATCTAATGTTAAAAGTAAAATTTATATACATCTATATATTTAACATACACACATACTATGGTCACATACTTTCCCAGCAAACGCTGTTCTGTTCTATGCCCCTTTTCCTTTCTCCAGGTTGCAAAAAGCAAGATCCCTTATTTTAATGTCTAAAGCTCAGACTAGGTACAGCTCCATGGCTACTGAAATATGAGGGATATGCTGGGTGGCTAAAAGTTAACACCATTCCTGCAGGGAGACTGAGTGACTGATAGAAAGGGTAGAGAGATCTAAACTGCTGCTCTAATATCTGGCAAGCACAACAGAAAATGCATGGCTCTTCTGAATATTCTCGGTCCATGTTTGGGCATGGAGGTCACTAAAAAAATATTTATTGTCTACCTACTATGTGCTAGGCACCTTTTTCGACAATGGGGATAGAGCAAATAAAACAAGACAATATTACCTCCTTGTGGAGATTATGTTCTAGTAAGAGAGATAGATATACAAAAAGCAGGTAAATTATGTAGTGTATTAGAAAGTGATAGGGTTTTAGAAAAAGCATTGAGATAAGGGGTACTAGGAAGACCAAAGTGGAGAATGGTACAGTTCACATGGAGGTGTTCAGAGTAGGCTTCATGGAGATGCTAACGTTCAAGTAAAAACATGAAGGAGATGGAGCAATAAGTGCTATAGACACTAGGAAGAGACTGCTCAAAGGCTGTGAGATGGGGGTAGACCTCCTGTGTCCTAAGGAAAGAGGCCAGGGTGGGTGCAGGGTGAGCAAGGGAGAGAGGATAGAAGATGAAGTCTTAGATGTACTACAAGAGAGGGCCAGATCCTATAGTCCCTTGTAGATTATGGTAAGGACTTTGGGCATTATTCTGAGAGAATGAAACTTTTATCATGTGGGAAATTCTAGATTACCCCTTTTTTTTTTTTTTTTTTTTTTTTGAGACGGAGTCTTGCTCTGTCGCCAGGCTGAAGCGCGTTGGCACAGTCTCGGCTCACTGCAACCTCCGCTTCCTGGGTTCAAGCGATTCTTCCACCTCAGCCTTCTGAGTAGCTGGGACTACAGGCGCATGCCAAACACCCTGCTAATTTTTGTATTTTTAGTAGAGATGGGGTTTCACCATGTTGGCCAGGATGGTTTCAATCTCTTGACCTCGTGATCCACGCACCTCGGCCTCCCAAAGTGCTGGGATTACAGGCGTGAGCCACCGTGCTCGGCCTTAGAGTACCCTTTTTTGAATGTAATCTCTGCTTCCCCACTCTCTTGTCTTACAGGTTATAGCATTTGTTTGTTTGGCTAGTTATTTGCTTTTTGGTTTTTAAGGGGAATTTTTTGTATTTTTCTTTCTCTTCCTTGCATTGTCTCGGTTTCCTCCAGTATCTTTCTTCTTTCTTTTATATTTTCATCTGTCTTTGGGTATTCTAGGTTTTTCTCAAATGATTGGTAATCCTGGGATATCTACTAATGACTGGGGCACCAAAATGTGGATTAGAATATCTTTATGCATGGGTAGACTTTACTTTAAGTTGAATCTGGCACAAACCTAATGTTCTGTTGATCTTTTTTTCCCCATGGGTATAATCCTGACTGCCAGCATTAGAAGGGTAATGAGGTGTCTGATCATTAACTAGCTGTCACTTATTTTCCCTTTTTTCAGCATGGTTTGATCTATGAGTGCACATCTCACTACTGCTATCAGCTATGCCAGATATCTCAAGTCCACAGAGTAAAGCTCCAGTCTCCCTTCAAGGTTAGAAAGGGAATCTGGGAATCTATCTGCTCCTTTTAAAGTCTTTAAATTAATCCTCTTACTCAGTCCAACCATACCCTAATGGAGGTAGGGTGATCTGCGGTGAAACAGGCTTGCTTCTTATTTGTTCTGTCTTATAGACTTAGATATAGCATTTATCTTGGAAGCCAGGATCCTCAACAAAATACTAGCAAACTTAATCCAGCTACATATAAAAGGAATTCTACAATATAACCAAGTGGGATTTATCCCAAGAATGCAAGGTTGGTTTAATACTCCAAGATAAATTAATGTACTACACTGTATCAATAGAAGAAAAAACAACCTCATGATCATCTCAACTGATGCAGAAAAAAAATTTGACAATATCTAACATCCCTTCATAATAAAAACATTCAAAAACTAGGAAGAGATGGAAACTTCCTCAAGCTGATAAAGGACACCTAATTAACATACAAAGCAAAACTGAAGAGAACTAAAAGGGAAAGTAGACAATCCTCAGTCATAACTTTTAACAAGTCTTTCAACAGCTGATGAAAAAAATGGATACAAAGATAGAATTGAACCATAAACTTAACTAAATTTATTTTACTGAAATATATAAAACAGTATACCTAATAATGACAGAAGGTATATTATTTTCAAATGCCACATTGATTATATTCTGGGCCATTAGGATAATTTTAACAAATTTCAAAGGACTGAAATCAGAGTATGTTCTCTAAATGTAGTTAAGTTAGAAGTCAGTAACAAAAATATCTCTAGATAATTCCCACTGCCCCTCAATTAAACAAACCCCATGGGTCAGTAATGAAATACTGGAAATAAAACTAATTGGAACTAAATGATAATAAAGATAAAATATAGCAAATGCATGGGATACAGCTAAAACAATACTTAAAACCTTAAATTCAAAGCCGAGCATGGTGGCTCAAGCCTGTAATCTCAGCACTGTGGGAGGCCAAGGTGGGTGGATCGCTTGAACTTAGGAGTTCGAGACCAGCCTGGGCAACATGGCAAAACCCTGTCTCTACTAAAAATATAAAAATTTAGCTGGGCATGGTGGTGCACACCTGTAGTCTCAGCTACTCAGGAGGCTGAGGTGGGGTGATCAGTGGGAGGTGGAGGTTGCAGTGAGCCAAGAAGGTGCCACTGTACTCCAACATGGGTGACAGTGAGACCCTGTCTCAAAAAACAAACAGAAAACCAAAACCCTTAAATTCATATATTAGAAAACTTTAAAAATGACCTAAGCTTCCTCCTCAATAAGTTAGAAAAATAGAATAAAAACAAACCTAAACAAAATAAAAGAAAATAAAAATGAAAATGGATATAAATGAAATAGAAAAAAAGCAGTAGAGAAAAATCAACATAGCTAAAAGTTCAATATTTGAGATTAGTTCAAAACTAACTTTAAAAGAAAGAAATAAAAATAAAACAGGCTGGGCATGGTGGCTTATGCCTGTTGTCCCAGCACTTTGAAAGGAGAGCTAAATAAATATAAGATATAGCATGTTCTATATAGGAAGACTCAAAATCATACAGAAGACTCCCCAAATTAATTTACAGAATCAGTTCAATTTCAATCAGAATCTAAATAAGATCCTTCTTGGAACCTGTCAATTTAATGCTAAACTTTACATGAGGAAGCTAAGGGTCATGAACAGTCAAAACATTTCTAAAAAGGACAGGATGCTGGACTTGTCCTACTGGGTGTCTGGACTTTTAAACAAGATAACTGTAATAAAGACAGCGTATCGTTTTTATAATAATTGAAAAGAAACCAGTGAGAAAGAATGCTGCCCAATAATAGACATGTACATACATTGGAACTTCAAATAAGACAGAGGCAGCATTGCCAATCAGTGCAAAAAGGATTCAATAAAAAATACCGAATACTGAAATAACAGACTGTCCATATAGAAAAAATATATATAACTGGAGTGCTAGCTCATATCAAACATAAAAACCAATTCTAGTAAAATTAAGAATTTTATTGTATAAAGTCAATTTAAAAAATTTCAGAAGTATAGGAAATAATGTCTTTGAGAAATGATCAATCTATTAACAAATTAAGAATCAGTGTTCAAAGATGCCAAAAATATGAAAACACATATCATAAATTGGAAAAAGATATTCATAACACATAAAACTGACAAAGTATTGGTATATTGCAGATATATAACAAACTTCTAAAAAATAATGGTTAAAAAGACAGCCTAAATGAAAAACAGGCAAAAAACCTAAATAGACTTTAATAGAAGAACACAACTTGTCAACAAGCATACCAAAAGATACTCAAACTTGACAGCAGAGAAATGCAAATGAAAACCACAATGGAAATTTTATACCCACCAAATTAGAAAGTCTATCAATACCAACTGCTGATAGACTTCACTAAAAGGGTGCTCCCATACATTGCCTATAGAGGCATAAATTGTTAGCATTTTGGAAAACAATTTAGCATTAGCAGGCAAAACTGAAAATGTGTACACTGTACAACTTGTTGATTCTCTCCTATATATATCTCACAAACTTTTGCACATGTGCATCATAAAATGCTTGTAATTCTGTTTGTAATAACAGAATACTGGAAATAACACTGATTTTCCCAAAAAGAAGAATGAATAAACTATGGCATAGTCATACAAAGGAATACTATTCAGTAAGGACAATAAAAGAACTACGTTTGCAAATATCAATAAGAATGAAACTTATAAACAAAATGAATGAAAAAAGCAAATTATATAAGAATACATACAGGAGATTCCATATATACAGGATAGGAGAAATATGCAAAATTAAACAATATGTTGTTTAGGAATAAATAAATATGTGGTAAAATAGTAAAAACAAAATATGATAATATAAAATTCTGGGCAAGTGTTAAACTTGCAGGTTCACAAGAGAGGGGCGTGATTAGGGAGGGGCATATATGGAACTTTTAAGATATTGGTAATTTTCTATTTCTTAAGCTAGGTAGTAATTACATGGGTGTTAGTTTAATTATTATTTAAAAATTTGTTACTTCTTTTTTCCCTCATCATCTTTGTGACAGTATAATTATTGTTTTTTAAACCACACTGATGGTTAGTCATAGTCTTCTGTGTCAATTTGGCTAGGATATAGTACCCAGTTATTTAATCAAACAGTGACCCAGGCTGTGAAGGTATTTTGTAGATGTGATTAACATCCACAATAAATTAATTTTAAGTAAAGGAGATTATTGTCCTAAAAAATATGGGTAGGCCTCATCCAAGCAGTTGAAGGCTTTATGAGCAAAAATGAGGTTTCCTGAAGAAGGAAGCTGCCTCAAATACTGCTTGAGTTTTCAGCCTACTCTCCGTATTTTGGACTGAAGCCTGCAACATCAATTTCTGCCTAAGTGTTCTGTCTTATGGTCTCTCCTACATATTTTGGACTTGCCAGCCCCCTCAACTGCATAAGCCAATTCCTTAAAATAAATCTCTTAATATATCATATTGGTTTTGCTTCTCTGGAGAACTCTGACTAATACAAACACATATGTAATATAGCCTTTGAATGTATATCCTACACTTTACATTATAAAATGGTATTCTTTTGATAGAGGGGAAGAGAACAGGCAAAGGCATGGAAGCAAAACATGATGTTATGTGGTGGAGATGAATTAGTTTGGCATGGCTGGGGCAGAGTGTGTGACGGAGGAGAAAGGGAGAGGAATGAAACTATCAGGATGAACAGATGTCAGATGATAAAAGGCCTTGCATGTAAGAAACTTGTAAAGTGTTTTTAACAGAAGAATAACATGAAGAGATTTATACTTAGGAAAAGTACTTTGATATAGTGCAAAACAATAGTAGAAAGCTAAGATTGGAGAAAAATTAGGATATTCTATAATGGTTTCAATGAAATAAGAATCAAGGATTCAACTAACAGGGTGGCACAGGTATAAAGAAAGGGAAGAGATTAGAAAACATTATGAAACTGAATAACTAATTGGACATATTCTAGGTTAACTATCAGGTATACGACTTGGGGAGAAAGCAGTATGGCATTAGCCAAAGTGGGAGACAGAGAGCAATTCTGGTTGCCAGGATTGGCCATGCTGAATTTTACATGATGCCTGTGGGACATGCAGGTGGAATCAACAGGTGGCAGTGAGACATGAAGTTCTATGGCTCCAGCATGGGGTTAGAGCAGAAGATGAAAACTTGTGTGATATAAAAATACAGTAAAAGCAAGTTAGATGATGAGTATGGATGAACTTGTTTATGGAGAATAATTCTAATGAGTGAAAAAGGAAACATTTAAAGGTGAGGTAAGAAAAGAGAGGAGATCGGGAAGAACTGTCTAGAGAAGTAAGAAAAAAACAAGAATACAAGTGGAGTCCCAGGAGCCATAGGAGTTTTGAAACAGAAGAGGCTGCAGAGAGACATGAAGCTATAAGAACTAAAAAAAGTCCGGTCAGGGTGGCAGCTTGGTCATGAGTCATCTTAAAGATGCCAGTTTCAATGGATTAGTGTGACGCAAGGAATACATACTAATAGACACTGTAAAAGTTGAGAGAGTAAATGTGGATGATCAGTAAGAATAAGAGACTTGGAGAGGGATGAAAGGAAGTTTCTGCTATTTAGGAGTGGAGAGTCAAACATCGTAAAAGGAAAAGCTGATAGAAAAATAGTTTGAAGATAAAGAATAGGAAATAAATGATACACAGGGTTTTGGAGGAAACAGGAGGGGAAGCAGGAGACAAATGGCATGAAATAAAATAGTTATGAGGAAATGAAGACAGAAAACAGAAACTTTGCATCTAAGAAAGTTATTGGTCAGAGATTACTAACATTTTATAGTTAAAAAATTTTCACATACATTATCTTATTAATGTCTCATTATATTAAATGAAGGAGAGTGTATTATTCCTAATTTAGACAATTAAAGAGAGGCTCAAAGATGTTAAAGAGCTGCTGAAGGTATCGCAGCTTGTAAATAAATTGATAAAATGACATTGAGCTAGATTTAAAACAATTACGATAGCATATCATAAGCCTCACACAGAGAAAAATGCAAGTGTGTATATGAGGTATTAAAACATCAACATGGCAGTGCTAATCAGAGTGGCTCACCTCATGCTCTGGAGAGAGATGTTCCATGTCAGTCCGTAAACATCTGAGACCAGGTAAAAAGTGATTAACCATTAAATCCTCTGAAATGACTTGGGACAAGGTAGTTAAGGGAATTAAACGAAACCAAACTGGTATGTCCAACAGAACAACGAGTTACTACCATATAAAAGACATGTCTTCTTAGATGATGCTTATGGCATGCTGATCGCTCAGAGTAACCAGGCTCCTCTCAAGTATGAATCCTCATTTGCAGAAAGTAAGTTATTTATCAGGAGTCAATTGTGTTTATGCACACAAATCTATTTATGTCAGTGGTATTCATAATTTAAATTACAGAATGTCATGTAAATGTATAAAATGAGCATAACAATTAAATCATGTAACCTAATCAGATGTTTCAGTGAATATGAAGGAAGTATCAAAAGTAAGAAAATGAATGTTTCCATGACAACTAAGTTGAAAGTTTTGGGAAAAATTGATAAATGCAAATTGCTTAAAACATTGCTGTTTAATTATTATGTATAAGACAATTGTAAAAGATTGAGAGAAATATAAAAATCTAGAAAAACTCTATACTGCTTATCAGAAATATTTCTGGATCCTCTTTAAAGAACTTTAACCTGAAAATTATAGACAATTGCATTACAGATGTGATTCACCTGAGAAAGAAGATGTTTAACTATAATCAACAGATTCACACAAAAGAAATGCCTACATCAAAAGACTGGCAACAGAAAATACATATATACATTTTAAGTTAAAATAAGTTATCTAAGGTAGATACCCTTTTCCTGATTTCTTGCTTTAACCATTCTGTTAAACTGACCTACTGTGGGTGTTGACTGAGTTGGATAACAGAGATTTTGCTGTAATAAGAACTTTTGCTAAGTTTAGGATTCCTAGTAGTTCTTGGTCATCTTTGAGTTTTAGTTGATTATCTTGACCTTAAAAGGTATCAGGAAAGCAGAGGCATTTCTCCAGAAAACAATTCATCTTGTCCATTCACATCAATTCGGATACATTCTCCATTTATTCTAGTTGTTAGTCATGTAAAACTAGCTCCTATTTAATATCACACCACAAAAATGCCAGTAAAGGAGTTCCCTTATAAAGATGATTTAGTCGAAAAAATGAATTTCATTAAGAAAAAAATCAGTGTAACTATTGCTTTCAAAATACAGTTATAAATAAAAATTGTTCACAAAGCTCCTATGAGTGATTTATAAATTTAATAGGTATTAAAAATCTAAACATCATTTGGTCAAGCCGAATCCCTATATACATATAGATGGCTGCAACCTAATGATTATGTAGTCTTGCTTTCTAGATATGGGGAAAGTGGCACCAAAATATGACCTCTGAATTAGTAGAGTCTGATCTAGAGAAATATGGGCATAGACTGAGAATCTGAAGATTGCCCTACTTGGGTAGAAGAGGGAAATCACTTTCCTTTTCCTCTCTTTCTACTCACTGTTGGGGCCTACCTTTTCCCTATGGATCAATCTTACTCAAGGATTGGCAACTTAGAGGTAATTAGTTCTATCAGATATTAGGAGTCACCTTTACTTCACTGGTGAATGACGGTTAGCCTCTGACTAACAATCATTTAATGAAATGAGAGCTAACAATGAAAGGAGATTCATAGTTTAGTAAGGGAGATCACTGTATTTTAGATAGCTCAATTATGAAGTTTTTTTATAAATGAAATCAGCCTCTGTTACCTCTGCTTGTTTGTGTTAGCTCTGTACCTTAGCTGCACAGTGTGCCTAATCATCCTTTTACCTAAAAATCTTTCTTTTTTTTTTTTTAATTGAGACAGTCTCCCTCTGTCACCAGGCTGGAGTGCAGTGGTGCAATCTTGCCTCACTGCAACCTCCATCTCCTGGAGGTTGCAGTGCCTCAGCCTCAGTCTCTCATGTAGCTGGGACTACAGGCAGGTGCCACCACACCCAGCTAATTCTTTGTATTTTTAGTAGAGATGGGGTTTCACCATGTTGGCCAGGATGGTCTCGATCTCTTGACCTCATGATCTGCCCACCTTGGCCTCCCAAAGTGCTGGGATTACAGGCTGAGCCACCATGCCCGGCAAAACCTTTAAAGTATCTTTTCATCTACAAGCCATCTCTTCCCCAGGTTAAACATTCCTAAATTCCTTCAAACTTTCCTTAAACATGACTTCTTCACTTATTATTATGCCAAAATGTTACTACAGTTTTTATAATGTCTGTATTAAAACACGATATAGTGCTAAAAGGAACACTCTTCTGATTAGCTTAGCATATAATGGAGTAGAACAGATTAGAACAACGGGATTTTATTAGGGGCCACAACACTGTTGACTCAAGTACAAGTTCTGACTCATGTAGAACTAACACTTTTAGTATTTGAACAGGGACTATTGCTAAGATGGTTCTTCCCATTACCGTATTGGTATGAAGACTTTTTACTGTATTTACTCTAGTGATATTCCATGCATATCTAAACACACAATAATATTCCTTCTATATAGATTTCTATGCTCTTTAGAAACCACTGCCTTCCCTACTTGGAAAATTTGGTTTTACAGAGATAAACATTTGGATCTTTTGACTTTCCCATTTTCCTTGAGGCATATTCCTTTAGAAACTCTCTGCTATATAAGATTCTACGTAACATTTTACATAAGTTTTAAACATTACTTTCACAAAGTCCGATTAAACATACCAACCCTCTATTTCCTTGAGATACAAACTGCAATGCGCCACTGTTGCTTTCTTGCAAGGGTCCTACCACTTCTCCAATACTAAAGAATTTTTACTTGCTAATTCAGAATATCTGTTCCTCTTTTTGCTTCCTCTATCTTCCCTAAGTTGAAAATGCCAACTAGAAATCAAGAATAATAAGTTCTGCTTTTAGCGGAACTAAACTTATAGAAGACGTGAATAGTTGAAGTTACAAAATTATTAAATTATTAAAATATGGTGTCATCTATATTATAAAAAACATGGCCATATCCTCCACATGATTAGGCCATTTGTAATAAATTTCCAACATAAACTGCTCTCAACTATGTATCCAGATTTCAGTTTTTGTATTTCCAAAGACATATGGCTACTTAACAGATAGCTCTATTTTTCTACTTTTTCTGTTTGATTTATTCTAAACAAAAATAACCTCCTGTTGGCACATTCCAGTCAAGAATCCAGTGTCAATGAGTGTTAGTAATATTTTAGGGCATACATACTTATCTCATTTAAAATTACCTGTTCATGCTGCTTATTACTTCAATCCGGTATATAACAAAGTAAACCACATATAATAATCCTGAAACTCTTCTTTTGCTGTTTTTTGTTTAGCAAGTACTTTAGTATTCAGCCTTTCACTCTTTTTTCTATCTCTCATTTCCCCTTTCTTCGACCCTTCTGGATTTTTAATAAAAGAGCCTAAAAGTTGGGAGTTCACTTAGCCCATCGTTATCTTTACTTCCTTCTTAGCTTTATTTTATAGGCATACTAGGATAGTAAAGAGAACATTTAACAGAAAGGCTAAAGTTCTTTGTTCCAGTCACAGTTTTGCTTTTAACTATAAAAAATAGAAGCCACTCATATCTTTAAGCCTTAGTTTAATCATTTACAGTCACTGACATGGGATTATATGATCTCTAAGTTTTCTTCCAGTTCTACAATCCCTGGAGGTGATTAGCCTTGTTGGCTCTGTACTTTTCCAATGTGTGATATCTCTCTAAGAGATAGTCATAATATTCCACTGGATACTGAGAGTTAAACATTCACTGAAAAACCTAAAGGCCAAGTCATATATATAAGCCTTCCTTTTGATTAACAGAAGTTACAGCTGTAATTCTTTCTGCCCTTATTTCTTGCTCAGTTATGTAGCTAACTAATAAAAATAAAAACCTGAGGTTAAGAACCTTATCAAAATTCTCAAAACTGTAAAACATAAAAGCACAGATGACTTAAAATTATCTTTTAAAATTATAAAATGGCTAAAAGAAGGAATGGAGTGAGACAAATCAAATCTTCAATTTTCTACAATTCTTATGTAAGCCAAAGCAAAAAAGTTCTCCTTTTCAATGTTTAGCAACCGAGGTCCCCTGTAAGACTGGTTATATAAATGTAGATACACCTTAATAAAGCAAGGATACAACAGCAGGAAAGTGCACTGTAAGCTTCAAAAAGATGCGTAGCGATGTCCAGTCTTTTAGAATCCACAATCTGTAAGTTGTTCACCAAGGCTAACTTATGCAAATGTGGTATAACAACTGAAAACAGAGAAAAGAATGGGTTACATTTTTATTCAAAACATGCTATAAAACCCTGACACACTTTAAAAATAATTTATCATTTTAATTTATTAAATTTCATTTTAATTCTGAATGACTTTAAAAGATTACCCACATGTTATACTTGCTTTTTCTTAACTAGGGAAGAAAGTAGTTTTTCAAAAAAAAAGTTAATCTAGCATTTGGGAGAAACAAATTATAGTGCTGTCACTATTACCTAATTATGAGGATGTATATACATTATTTGGCCTCACTGTAATTCAGTTTCCCAATTTGAAAAAATGAAGCCCAAATAATTATAAACAACTTACCTCTAATATTATTTATACTTCCAAATAAGTTTCTTTATAAAAATAAAATATTACCATTGCTATTAAATAAACATAGAGTATATTCTTTTTCAATAACCTATTATTTCACTCCTTCAGAATACTATTATTAGCTTTAGTTTCTCAAATTCTTAGCAAAGACCAATACGAAATAGCACTGGTGGCTGAATTTTCAAGTTACTCAATGAGTTTAAAACCCTCAAAGAGTAACAAAATTTCAACCTACTGCTAAATAACAGCAACGGTCCAAGAAACAAAAACCAATTCAGTAGCAATGAGCACCTCTAGAGCCTAAGATTCTGTTTTCTGGATACCACTTTCGACTAAAACCAGGGTTCTTTGAAGAAATGGCTTCAGGGTCAGTGATTGCTAAATTGTTAATCACAAGACCAGTCACACAACCCCTTTCTAGTCTCTGCTTGGTTGAGGACCACAAAACAGCACTCATAAGAATCAACTGAGGACCAACTGTAGTGACCCCTTTCTTGTTTGCACTGAGTTTGTATATATAAAAGTCATAGTCTTCTCCTGAAAAAACTCCTGCTTCTTAAATAAACTGAGGCAATAATCACAACTTTCATGCTTACCTTAGTAACACTCCATAAAAACTTAGAACACAATGATCATTTTTAGGGGACCTTTTGACTTGTCAAAATTAATAACAGTATGTTTATAAGAGGCTCTAGAACAAATTGGGAGAAAAAAACTCCAGACATTCAGTTGAAAGCTTCATTAATTGGCATGCTGAGGCCTCAACAAAATAGGGACTCCAACTCTCTCTCAAAGACTCACTAGTTCATTTCTGCCCAAACCTTCAGAAACTTATTCTTGCACTTTATCTATTCATATATGGTTCCTTTACTCCATATTCTCCTGAGTCTCTAACCTTTTTCAGTGCTTTTCTTTAGAAATGCAACAATCACACTGCACAATATCCCCTTAAAATTGCTTGGCTAGAAGACAAATCTACAGAAGTTCATTTAAACTCTAGTCTCAAAGCAGTTAAAGGCCATAATTAAGGATCTTCCTAATTCCCAAGAAGACAGACAGAACTTTACTATAGAATTCAGATTTCACTACACACATATTGTCCTGGGCTACCATATCTTTATTAATTAATTCACTTAATTGTTAACCCCTCAGATGTAGACAGATGGTTAAAAGCAGTAGGAGATGACTGGCCAGGAGGTGATTTAATAATAATCCAGATGGATATAATTCTTCCTTTTTTATTAAAAGATGGGGTCTTGCTTTGTTGCCTGGGCTGGAGTGCAATGACTATTCACAGGTGCAATCATAGTATACCACAGCCTCAAACACTTGGACTCAAGTGATCCTCTGCCTTGACCTCCCAAGTAGATGGACTACAGGTATGTGACACCATGCCTAGCTAATTAAAAAAAAATCTTTTATAGGGACTTGGTCTTGCTATGTTGCTCAGGCTGGTGTTGAACTCCTGGCCTCAAGTGATCCTCCCACTCAGTTTCCTGAGTAGCTGGGACTGTGGACACGTGGCACCATGACTGATTCAGATGGGCATAATTCTAAAACTGACCTTCAGTGGGAAGGAAAAAGAGGAAATACATAACATAAGGTCACTGCAGAAGCCTTTTCCTGTAGGGCAGATTGAACAAAGATTTAAAATTGCAAAGGGAAAAAGGGTAATAAGAGATTTTATAAAACTGTATTTCACAAAAAATTAGCCGGATGTGGTGGTGCATGCCTGTAATCCCAGCTGCTCGGGAGACTGAGGCAGGAGAATCACTTGAACCAGGGAGGCAGAGGTTGCAGCGAGCCGAGATGGCACCACTGCACTCCAGTCTGGGTGACAGAGCAAGACTCCACCACAAAAACTGTATTTCAGAAAACTTTCAAAAAATATTTTGGGGTAGATCCAATAGTCATAAAGGGAATCTTGTCCTGTTTGTTGTTGTTGTTGTTTGTTTGTTTGTATAAATGGGCTCAGACCTGAAACAAGAAACTTAGGGGAAAAAAATTCAGAAAAGGAAAACTGCCACTTTAGAAAATCTCCAATGTATGACTGAACATTTTCAGAGAGCCTTAGTAAGTAAAATAGCTGGAAACAAAAAACAACTCTATGGTGTTCCAGATAAAACAACTGGCTCTTAAAACTAAAAGCAAGACCAAAGGTCCTGTGATAACTAATAATTGGGAAAAATAAAACAACTGGCTCCTAAAAATAAAAGCAAGACCAAAGGTCCTGTGATAACTAACAATTGGGAAAGAACACGGGCCCCTGAAAGAATTGACGTCCTCTAAGGGCCAGGAAATAGAGGGGCAAACACCTAAATACCCAAAATGCCACTCCAAGGGAGACATTACCACCCAGAAATTCTCTCTCCATCCTCCAAACTCCCAAAGCCAACTGAATTCTTCATACAGGTTCTACTTCAATATTTATTTCCTTAAAATAGAACACTAAATTCCTTCAAGTTCTAAAGCAAAAGAGAAGCCACTTAACTGAAAGTAAGTATACAGTGGGGAAAAAAAGGCTAATTTTTATCTTTAAAAAATCTGGTTTTACCAAAATGTGAAAGAAGATTGTATAAGACATACCTGTGAGTACACAGTAAGTTGCAGGAGGCTTCAATGATAACGGTTTACTAGAACTATTCAAGCAGTGGGAATTTCTAACCTCAATCTGTTCCCAAACCAACCTTTAATTGTTATTTTGGGGCCATTATGAGAAGAAAATTCCTTTTTTCTTCTTGTACAATTCCTACAAATTTGATAGGTGGATATCTACTCTACAATTAAAACTGTCAAATAAAATGGAAGGGTTATTTTTAGATGTTCTTGAAAATTCTAGAGACATTAAGATATTGACACTATGCTTAATTTAAGAAATAACTATCATCCCAGAATTACTGAGAACAAAAGATTCCAAAGAATCAACAAAATAATTGGAGCAGATCCTATAAGAATTCAGATGAATTCTTACCAGATTATCATAAGTCTTTCTTCTGAATGTACATTAAAAGGTCAGATCATGCTCTAAAAAAGTTTTGACTATACGACACAGCACATAGCAAGGACCCATTTAATGCAACAACATTGCACACACCAAAAATCCATTTAACTTAAGAACATACCAAATACCCATTTAACTCAACAACATGGCATACACCAAAGAGACTCAACAACATGGCGCACACCAAAGACCCATTGCCTATTAAGCCTATCCCTTAATCCAGGAGCCAAGAGTTACTCTCCTGACTTCAGAGCAACTACAGCCTCAAAAAGTCAAAGCCCCTTCAGAGCTCCCACCTAGAATAACCTGTAAATTTGATGCTGCAACATGTTAAACTATCCCTACTGCTAAGTAAAATATCAACTGTCTTCTGTTAGTTGGCTAATTATGAAGACACTTACCCAGTGAAAAAAAGGTCACAACTGTGTTTCTGTAGCTTGGTCAGTGTCCATGCTCTCAACCAATATTTTGGACACTGCAGTCCAATCCTGACTTAGTATTTTTTGTTGATGACTCTTTTCTTAAAGAGTCATCTGCCAGCCTGGATATGTAACAGTCTGCTGGAGAATAAAATAATGTAGTAGAAACTAAACTGATTTAAGTGGCCCAACTTGTGGCCCTCTCTAGAGCATATCAAATTGCTAAAAATAAAAGAGCTAAAATATAATAGTGACAACTGATATGCTTTTGGAGTCATAACTTCTTGGTGCTTTGATGCTATCCAAAGAAATTGTGGGCATAAATGTTGAGACCCACAGTAAAAGAGACTCTCTAAAAACTAGAGAAAAAAGGCAGATAATCGTGGAAGAACATGTAGCAGATCAACAAGCTATGAATTAAAACAAATTTATGTATCATGCTGAATGGCATGCTTCGTGGGAAAAATGTATATTTTTCATAAGAATATGTCTAGAAACACAAAAATTTCCTTAAAAATAAAAAATAAACTTAAATATAAGGCAGCATGGTATTTATCAATTGGCAGTTATTAAGAAACATTTCTAAAATAACATGAAATTAAGTTTGAGTTACTCTTCATAAGTCTTATAGCAATCAGTATACAGTTTAAGACCATCCACTAGGACGGGCATGGTGGCTCATGCCTGTAATCCTACCACTTTGGGAGGCTGAGGCAGGAAGATCACCTGAGGTCAGAAGTTGGAAACCAGCCTGAATAACATGGCGAAACCCCATCTCTACTAAAAATACAAAAATTAGCTAAGTGTGGTGGCTGGCACCTGTAATCCCAACTACTCTGGAGGCTGAAGCAGTAGAATCACTTGTACTTGCGAGGTGGAGGTTGCAGTGAGCCACGATAGTGCCATTGCACTCCAGCCTGGGTAACAGAGCAAGATTCCATCTCAAAACATAAATATAAAATTAAAAAAAAAAAAAAAAAGGCCATCCACTAATCCCCTAATAACAATACCTATTAATTCACAATAATTAACTTGTTTCATGTTCAGCTTTCAGTACACAAAAGTACACAAGCCTTTCAGTACACAAGGCTTTAACACATGTACTTTTAATACATGACAAGTCCTCAGAGGAGTGTCTAGCGTTGATCTTACATTACAATTCAGGAAATAAGGTAGAAAAATGCAACTTACACTCATCTCGGAACCTGGGTTCTGCGTTAGGGCCAACTCTACCAAATGTTTTTATGATCTCTGTATGCAAAGAATGTTGGTCTTGATACTGAGGATCTTCCAGGAAAGAAGCCAACTGCATTTTCACTCTTTCCAGCAACTTAAAATTGGATATTGTAGAGTCATTTTATAGAATATTGAAAGCTGAGTAGTGTTGTTATAGTGAAAGACATACATTAACCATGACTTACAGCAGTGTATTAAAGCAACCTATATTCCAATGATAGCAGAAATTTGGAATTAAATAAGTATTTAATCTTTTGGCTCAGAGAAAGTTTCCTACTTTTGTTTATGTTTATAAATTCTTAATTAAAAAATACAAATATTCCTGAAAAAATTATAACAACAAAAGAAAAAAATATCCCACCAGATTTAGGGAAAAGTAGGTAAGTTTATGATGATTTTGTATCTAAATTATAATTCTTAAAACAAATCATACTGTAAGTTACCCAATTATTCACCTTCTGAAAGCAATGAGTCATTAATGACTTATATCTTACTCACATTTCCCTAAAAGACATTTTTATTTTAGGATTGAGAACATGTTGAAATTCTGCCAAGACTGCAAGCTTTGCAGAATGATGTGCTTTTCCTCTGTGGCTTCACCAGTAAAATATATAAGTGAAAAAATGAAAAACATTCTTTCTATAACTAAAAAACTTTAGTTTTTGTTATAAAAATCTATATGATAAAGGCATTTTATTAAAACTTTTCTTTTTTGGGTAATATGTCCACAAATAAATTATGTTCTAATCTACAGGGTTTTTCATTTCTTTAAGGATATATCCAATATAATAACAAAGAATAAAAATCTGATACCAATTTTGAGAAGTATGTTATAGTTAGTGTTGGAAATAGAACCTAAAAATATTGAAATCAGTTTCAGAATCAAAATACACATTTAAGAAGGAAGGCCTTGGTGGTCTCCAGAAACAGGTATGACAGAGGGTCTGACCAGAGATCTACTCTGCAACAAGAGGATACCAGTCTACTAAAAGACTTTTACAGCTTGGTATCAATGACACAGTTATCAGAATACAAGTGCCCCCTTGCCTTCATTTGTAACTGAGACAGATTTGTGTTCCTAATGTTATCTGGCAAAACAGTCCTCAAATCTGTGCAATACTGGCAATCAAGAATTTATGTAGATTGGCCAGAAGCCTACTGAATAATAGAAGGCTTTGGAACCAGACCTGATTTGAAGGATTATTCAAAACTGCAGTATCCAGCTAGGCTTACAATAGAACATCTAGCAAGCTTGTCCAACACACCTTATTTTGTTGTTGTTCTGTTTTGTTTTGTTTAAGGCTTTTAGCAGCCTGAAGCCATGGTTTTTAGTTTCTGTCTCTAGTGATGAATAGAAAAGAGGGATGAGGAAGGGGCTTTACTGGCCCAACCAGAAAGAGAAACTAAGAATCCATGACTATATTCTCTCCCTTGGACATCCCTGAAAGCTTGGTCTATACTTAACGTTCTGCTTAAGAGGAAAGACTAGTGATTTCCTTAGGATATGGAAATACACCTTGGTTAGGGTACCATGTTTTCACATAGTGAGATCCTCCTCTGGCCCATAACTAACTAGGGCACAAAGTAAAAGATAAAATGCTCCCTGCTGCTTACCACCAAGTACATGTGTCATGATCACCTCAAAAGTATACACACATAAAAATAAATTTCAATTATTTCCTACCTCTCTTTGAATTACTGTTTCCATAATAGTGCCAAAGGCTGGAATTGTGGCAATCCTGACAGAGCTGTTAGAATTAAAAAAGAAAGAAACTGAAGCTTTGAGATGAACAATGAGTATTAATAAAATGTATATTAAAGTAAGTACAAGGTAAATATACTGTATTAGTCTCTAGCAATGACAAATTAAATAAATTTAAAAAAAGCAGACCAAGAAGAATGCTCAAAAAGACAGACAGGATAACTTAAGGTCGCAGTCTGTGAAACTCACAATTCAGGATCACTGGACAAGGTAACAAGGGCCGGAGCAACCCGCTTGTCAACTAACGCTTCACTCATGCCTCGAAGAGTCAGCTGTAAACCAGTCAACATGCAATAAAAAATGGTTTGGTAAACTGGAATAAGAACTGGGTTAGCTGTGACTGAGGATGGGCAGGCAGACTCATTGGTCTTTCTTGGTTTAGTCATCCACACGAGACATTAAAATGTTAGGCCTTTGGTTCATGCTACTACACTTACTGGTAACAACCTGTTAGTGAGATTAGCAGAGCATCCCTTCTTGGCTTGAAAGAAACAGTCCATCAGCATATTTTAGGTTTTGGAAGTATTTATTGAGCACTAATACTATATTTTTTCAATACATGGTCTCCAAATTACACTTAAGGTGAGGGTTGATTTAAAAAGAACCATGATATTTAAAGAATAATATGATAAAGTTTAAAATAAGCATAATCCAATATTATTGATTTAAAGAGATTCTTCAAAAAATTTAAGAGCTGATGGTTATTTCTCAACAGGCACATTTTGAAAGGGATGCTGAATGTAAAAGGCAGGGATGACACTTACATTTCAGGGTCACTGGAGAGAGTAATGAGAGCAGGAACAACCCTCTGAGCTACCAGAGTTTCATTCACCCCCTTCACCAACAGCTGATTGGTCAGCGCAGGGGGTATTCACAGGTGATGCATGGAAAGAGCAAACACAGTGCGCCACGGGAAGAAGGAAGGAACAACCAAGAGAAAGAGAGAAAACACAAAAGCAAAACCAAAATTAGAAGCTAAGCAAATACTGCTACTAGAGTGCTTTACAAAGGCAGAGAATGCTTAGGAAGAAAATAAAGCTTAAGTAGCCTAGCAGTCCATGAAAACAGATTTTGTCACCAATTGAACAGCGTTTGGACTTTCGATCAAAGAGTCTAAGCAATTTCAACGTCAATCAAAATGCAACTTAAAAGAATACTTTTTTAGCTTCTTTAAAACATATTGTGTTCTATGGTTAAAATTCTCAAAGTAAGGGTGGTATGGTTTTATTACGACCAACAGGGTACAAACTGGGCTGTTTTTAAACCAAACTCAAATAGCTAGCAGCCACCACTAAGCCACTTATTACTGTGGTATAGCGACAGCAAGTGTATTTTAAAACCACACAGGAAAATTACTAACCTTTTAAATAATATAGCTTTCTCTTTTGAGGTACAGAGATAATAATACTGTTTATTGGAAAGTATTACACTTGGGAATCAGATCTGAGTTCAGTTCTCCATTTATGAGCCATGTGGTCTTAGATACATAATATTTTCCATAATCTCTTGAAACCCAAGTTTTCTCATCTGAAAATGGTGATATTATTATCTACCTCAAAGGGCTGTTGTGCTATTAATTAGCAAATAACATACTTAAATACTGTGCCTGATAAACAGGCATTCAAGAAATGAGAGTTCAATTATTTTGATTACTATAAGAACATATGATTTGTGATATGTTTGGAGGAAATGATCTTATTTAAGAAACTTTTTGGTAGTTAATATTTAGATAGGTCTTTTAGATTTCTTATATATTCAAATAAAATTTGAAATAAAAAAGATGAGAATTAGATCTCTATAATCTAATCACCAAATAATTCATTTAGCAACCAGTGCTAAGTTGCAAAACAAGAGAACAATACAGAGCCTATGTATTTTGTTTGATAAATATTACTGAATTTTATGAGTTCAACAGAGAAAGGCAATCCCTTCTCAATTTCAGAATATAAGCACATATTAATCCTAAATGCTCATCAATCTGTTTACCTAGTAACTAGTACCTCATCCTCACAGAAGATCAAAGATGTCACAGAATTTTTGGGAGACCGAGGTGGGCAGATCACTTGAGGTCAGGAGTTCAAGACCAGCATGACCAACATGGAGAAACCCCATCTCTACTGAAAATACAAAATTAGCCGGGAGTGGTGGCGTATGCCTATAATCCTGGCAGAGGCCTCAGTGGGCCAAGATTGTGCTATGCACTCCAGCCTGGTCAACAAGAGCAAAACTCTGCCTCAAAGAAAACAAACAAACAAACAAACAAAAAACTACCATTGTGTGCCTATGTGAAGGTATTTCTCTTATATAATACATCAGAGAAAATAGCTCACTTTAGGTGAAGGTTCTTAATTTTGAAATGATTTTTCACCATTTATCCACTAATTCATTTTAGAATCTACTTCAATATTTTGAAATAATTTTTATAAAAAAACACAATTAGCCAGGAATAAAATGACAAAGAACTTTTAATATCTTAAACATTACAGATATTGGATAGAAAGAAATAGGACAAAGGAGTTCAAATATTGTTAAATAAAACTTGCATTTAAAAAAGAAGATAATGTAGGGGACAAATTAATTTTTCATTGCTGTAGTTTTTTAAGTTCAATTTCTTAATAAGATAGAAAATCAGAAAGTAAATTTAAGAGCTATCAATTGTGATACACTTTAACGCAAAATATCATTTGATCTTTTCACTGAAGTACAAATATTATCAACGTTTTAACAGAGGAAGAAACTGAGGCTTAGAGAAGTAACTTGTCAAGGGTTTTAGAGTCTAAGTAGTAGGGCTGGAAAAGGAACTCTGTCCAATCTGACTTAAAATCCATGATTTCTTTTAGTTGTGTTCTAATGTTACATGCTCAATTTCCTAAAATATATATGAAGTTCTTTTCTGCATCTTTTGGAAAATTTATGACACATGATAAATTTCTCTTATAACATAATTTCATTAATTTGCTACTTCAAAAAGTAATTCATATTCTCTTATTTACATGAGAATAATATGATTGATTGGGTTCCCTCTTTTTGTTCTGCTGTCTAAAAGCTAACCTAAATTTAGTATTGAATTTCAGTAACCATATCCTATTAGGTTCCTAGTATATGCATTTCTTACTTTCTTCTCAACAGTTTCTGGTCTCACCTTTTAAAAAAAGAAAATGTTTTTATATGTTTTTATTTTGAATTAACTAATTTTTAGGGTAAGCAGGCATAATTCCAAATCATAAAGCACTGGAATCAAAATAAATCTTATGACCCATTATTCTTTTAATACAATTTAGTACAAATAAGAA
This sequence comes from Cacajao melanocephalus, assembly GCA_963573385.1. NCBI lineage: Eukaryota > Metazoa > Chordata > Mammalia > Primates > Pitheciidae > Cacajao > Cacajao melanocephalus. The sequence goes on along the minus strand of CAUYLG010021648.1, from coordinate 52,676 downwards.
TCACTGACAAAAAAGGAATCTTAATTTCTTTAACTGATAATTTTTTTGACATGCTCATTGAAATTGATCATAAATGCATTTGAAAAATATTGAAATAGTTTCTCAAACAAGACCTAGAAGTTCATCAACAACCTGAGAAGACACTGCAAACTGCTTAAGCATAGATATAGTTTCCAGACCAGCACTGACAGCAAACAGAGAAACCAAAACCAGACATAAGCCACATATAAGAAGTAAGGCAGAAAACCAAACAAATCAAGCAAAAAACTTCAAAACAAATGAAAAGGGAGGCTACTTCATTTTATTTACTTATTTTCATTTATATGGTATGATTCACCAGTGTATACACACATTTTAGAGACAAAGGATTTAAGAAAAAGAAATAGCTTTTATGAGCTTAGAATAAAATCATGGGGAGAGAGTGTATTAAAGAAATAGGTGTTCATTTAAAAGGATACTTTCTTCTTTTTGGGGAGAGGAGGGACTGATGAATGACTTTTCTTTCATGGTAATGCTCCCTTATCCGCATATTGAATAATCAAAATGATTTATACCCAGAAGGAACTTGTACTAGACATAAAACCAAATAGTGACTTTGGCATTCATCTTCACAAAGAACCTTTGATTATGGCTTTTTAAAAAGCTGCTTTTGTTTGATAACTGAGAGAATAACATGGATGGAGAATTTTCAACTTCCTGATAATAATGTAATTTGCTTGAATTCACAAATCTAATTTATATATTTCAAAATTTTAGAAAGCATATATTTTAAATATATCAGTACCCCATTGTTCCAATTGCAATTTATCTTAAATTGTGGAGAAATTCTGATATTTAGGAAGATCTGAATTACCCAATTCTTTTTATAGAAATAAATGTTTAGGTATTTTAAGAATCACATGAATATTAGGGCAATTTTAGTTTGGATAAGTGTATGTCCCCTATTACTATCATATATTTTGTGAAATAATAGCATAAATAAAAAAAGATAGTGACAGTAAACATCTATTATAAGCACTTATTAAGTTCCAGAGACTGTTTTAAGGGCTTTACAAGCATTAATTTAATATTAACAAAAATCCTTTGAGACTGATACTTTGAGACAGATACATTTTATTATTAACTTTCTTTTGTAGATGAGGAAACTAAGGTACAAAGAGGTTCAACCTTGTCAAAGTAATTTCCAAAGTCACCAGGTGGCAGAGATGAAAACTAAACCCAGGCAGCCTAGCTTTATGGCAAGACTGAAAATCAACAAGAAACAGTAAACTAATTTTGGTGAGCAAATAAAGTTCTAATTCTCCTCCTCCTTTCCGCCCCCGCCCCCCCCAACAAACATACTAGGGCTGTGACATAATTTGTTACATGATGGGTATAAAAGTTAGTTATTTCAATTTCATACCTAACTTGGGTAGGAGGCAATTTAACACAATTTAGGTAAATTATCTGGTCTCATGTCTTTTATAACTCTACGGGCGGTTAATGTATTGGGATATTATTCTACATATGAAATGTCAAGGAATAGTTAAGTAAGAGTAATCAATAAAATAAACATTTCCATAATTGCAATAACTGATTTTCTATTGCTACTGATAAATTCAACTATATTTCACAACTTGAAAGATATCTTGTTGTTTCAGTTTATTTTCCTCAGTAAATAGAAAAGCATAGCCTGAGTTATGTAAGTTAGAAATTAATAAGATTTAAAAGATAATTTGAGAAATAAAAGTGATAACTGAATAATAGTCAAAGAACCAGTAAGGCAAGAAAACATTTTTAAATATGTCAAAGCTAAATTTCTGCCCCATCACACAGTACACAACTAGACACTGTTCAAAGCCATAAAATGTACATGAACATAACATGATATGCAAAGCATTAAAAAAATATAACATTCCCTTCTCCTTCCTCTAAAAAAACATTATTGTAATTGAAACCAGCAGAGGCATCTGTTGACATACCTCAAACATTCTAGCAGCAGTACATCTCACGAGTGCTGAAGTATGGACAACACCATACCACAAAACAGTTAATAGCAACTCATGATAGGCTGGATTTGCACTAGAAGAAAAAAAAACAGTGTTAACATTGAGAGCCAGTCCCTTCCCAGTGTAATGAAAAACACTGTATTTATAAGAAATATTAATGATAACAATATTTGCACAACATATGGAATTACTTTGGCTAGATAGGTTACAACTAAGATTCTCTAAAAAAGGATGTCACCTTCTTTATACAACCACGATCTTTCAACATATTCAGAAATCACATTTTTAATTTCTCTAAGAATTTGCAATTGTGACAGATAATTCCACTCTTCTTAACAGCATGCAAGTTAAAATTATGAAGAAACAACAAATTTCTCCATGAGAAAAAAGGAAGGTACACTGAACTAAGAGTCAGGTGGGTAAGCTACAACCTCTGTGGGTCTTGGTTTCTGGATCTATAAAAATTGGGGAAGCAGTACATATCCTATTTATGTCACATGGTTATAGAATCAAATAAAATCAACTCAAACCATCTGTATGGAAGGGTATGTCGGCTGTGATGCCTATGCAAACGTAAGGTGGTATTATTAATAAATGCATGAGTCTGTTTTCAGTAAAGATGGAGATAAAATTATTTTAGCAGCCAGATGATGTGATTATGAGCAGGACTAAGCAAATCAAACAGTGAAAATTGGAGCCAAAGAAGCTGGCTTTCATTTGGGGCTCCTTTTTCAGTTCTGGGAAATTAAATTTTCTTCAAATCTGTACTTGATTTTATTTCTCCAACTGCTTGAAAGAAAACATATGTCTACACCCTTTGCCCTACTTTTTAAATTACAATGTATTGATTAAAAAATATTAAGAATGAACAAATAAGCAAAACCAAAAAACAAACTAAAATACACACAAAAAAACCCTGAAGTTTCAAAACCAAGAGAACTGGTGTGCATGTCAATCCTTTAGAGTTAAAATATGTACTCTAGAAATCCAATCTAAAAATTTTATATGCCTTTTAGCACACTATAAGCTGTTATTTCTTACCCTAATTCCACAAAAGAAGCCTTCAGGCTATCAAGAGGAGCATGAGATAATGAAAGTAGCGTCATTACATCTTCTAAGAATCCAACTAACAGTTTTCGGTCTTCTTCCTAGAGAGGAAAAATACTAATAATGAATTTCCAAACAATCAAGTAGAACTAAATCCCATATTTACCTATCTATAATTAGAAAATGTTACCAAATAAGGGGAAAGTATCCAAATTTGGAAGCTATTTTAATTAAAAGATATTTATTAATTAAGCATATCTATGGTCAGAATGGTATGAAGACAAGACTCTCCTGATTCTTTAATTTAGACCTGTGGTCTAATATAGTAGTAGCCACTAGCCACATGTGGCTACTTATATTTAAATTTAAAAAAATTATGTAAAGTGAAAGATTCAGTTCCTTAGATGAACTGGGTACAATGCAAAGGCTTAACAGACACATGTGGCAAGTGCCTAACTGATTGGATAACTCAGCTGTAGATTATTTCCATCACTGTAAAAAGTTTGGATGGTCCTGATTTAGAACATTAAAAGGTATAATCTTATATTAAAATTTACCTTGCCAATTTTAGTTCCCATGAATTTTGGCTCTATATAATACAAACTACTAGAATAGTTACCCCCTGTAGAAAAAAATAGTAGAAAACTGATTTCTAAGAAATTATCTTTGGAATATCTTAGTGGTGAAAACTGCACACTTGGTAAAATATAAACTACTGTGTTCTTTTAAGAAACAGTTGCATAACTTGATTAAAAAACAATTTGCATTTTTCAAAACTTTCTTTAATGAACTATTATTACTTTCATAATCAGAAAATATGTTAGAAAAAGAAAACTTGCTAAATTAAGAGAGTAAAAAAAATAACTTTATATGTTAAATTAACGTCAATATACAGGGGAAGGGAATCTGACAGTTTGTCAGAAAATAAATACATAATAAAGTCAAGTTGACATTAGGGACATAGAAGGTCTACAGTAAATTGCAACAGATCATAGGAGGTCTACAACAAATCAATAGATCCATTAAGAAGACTGGATTACCACCTACCTTTTTTTCTTCTTACATAATCAGGTTAGTTTAGAATGAAGTAGAGATAAGGATTCACAAAAGTAATGGTTAACATGAAAAAAGGATGAATACAACTGCTTTAAGACTTGTAGTTTACTAAGTCTACTTAGTAAAAGGTATAGACACTGACACACTAGCATCAGGGCAATGCTGGAATTGCAATTTCACTCATTTTTAGTTGCCTACTATTTCAAATATAAAATAGACATAACTTTGGAAAACAAACTGGAAATCTGAGAAAAACTTAAATGTAAAATAAGAGGTACAAAATAAGACTTCTAAATAAGTATGAATTCTTTTGATTTTTAAAAATTTGCTATAATCTTATTTATCATTTTTGGAATCTCAAAACAAGTAATACTGCTTATATATTTGATTCAAGTTAATTTTTGTTTACTGTGATTTATCCTAACAAAAATTTTTGTTTAGTAAGATAAACATTAACTGGTGTGCTTCCTAAAATAACCCCAGCAATCTGTGATTGCTACCTCAATTTACCATTTATTTTGTACTAAGTTGAAAAGTTCTTATGTCTTTACAGATATGAATAACATATTAAGACTTCATAATGACTCAAAAGAAATGTCCCTTATTCATTTATTCAACAGATCCATTCTGAGGGCCTACTACAAGCCAAACCTTGTTCTTAGTAGTTAATTATTATGATTTAAAATGTTATTTATGGTCAAAATAAAAATATTAACAAACTTCAAGAGGGTGAAAAAGAGAATAAAATATTGACACCACACATTATACAAGGACACTTTCCAAAGTTAAAGAGGAGACTGGTAGGTATGCTGTTGTGTCTGGCATTGTTAGGACTTAATATCTTTGATCTCCACAAATTTACAAACAGCAGACACACTTTATTAACATATATGACTTAAAATATTTTAAAAACAGAATAGTATCCATATCAGGGAAGTATTAGAAACTAGGGAAGAAAAGAAAAATTTAAAAGAATACTGTGCCACTTTAACAGAGCTGTAACTTCCATTGCAAGGTAATATGTGATAACAACTTCTATGCAAGGTAATACGTATTTTAGGTTAAAAATTCAGGAAACCATTGGAAAAGGTGTTCCTTCTTCATTCTTACATGTTAACTTCTAAAAGTGCTTTATCCTGAGTCAGTATGTCCGCCTTACTGGTGGGACTGCCTTATACTTAAAAATTACTACTATGCTTTGAGACACATCATCATATGTTCTTTACTTAAAACAATGTGTAGAGTGTGGCAGCCGTTACATTGGTGGCCACCACTAAACCACACCTCCTAGTTCATATCCTGGCTTACTTCCCTCCTTTTGCTTGAATCTGGGTTGGGCCTGTGACTTATCTAACAAGAGACTGCAGTAGAAACGACGTTGTGCTAATTCGAGGCCTAAGCTTTAGCCTAGCAGATTCTGCCTTTTCATTCTTGGGAGCCTTTAGCCACCATGTGGTAAGTCTGGCTCTGCTGCTTCAGAAGCCAGTGAAAAGAGAGAGGTCCTGAGACTTATTTAGAGTGGAGACCCCCTCAGCTGACCCACTTACTTCAGCAACAGAAGTGACCACCAGGAAGAACAGCAGAAGAGGAGAAAGCTGTGTGAGGCCCAGATTGCAGAACCATGAGCAAATGAAACAGTTATAATAGATCATTACGTTTTGGGGTAATTTGTTATGCAGTACAAATTAAGAAAAATAAATTTTCAGGTTGAGCATCCCTAATCTGAAAATCCAAAATGCTCTAAAATTTGAAACTTTGTGAGTGCCAAATTGATGCTGCGTGTGATAGCCTGTCATCATTTGCTGTGGCTGCTGTGTAACAGCAGATACAGGTATTCTGGTGATGCTACTATGCTTCGTTACCCTGAGGACATTATTTTTTCACTGTATTAATGATATGTTATATTTTCTTTTTGTTAAGTACTTACATGTGAAAAAGTATAAGAAAACGATTGCTTATTTGTAGTATATAAACGCAAAGTCAGGAACGATAGTGATGCCAACCAACCAGATTGTCCACAAGGGTGTCTGAGACAGTGACTCCTTTGCTTTCTGATGGTTCAATGTACACAGACTGTTTCATGCACAAAATTATTTGAAATAATGTATAAAATTACCTTCAGGCTATGTGTGTAATGTGCATATGAAACACATTTTGTGTTTAGACTTGGGTCTCATCCCCAGAATATCTTATTATGTATATGCAAATACTCCTTTATCTGAAAAAAAAAAATCCAAAATCTGAAAACACTTTTGTCCTAAGCATTTGAGATAAGGGATACTCAACCTGTGTTATTAAAAAGTATTTAGCTAAAAATGCTGATAAGGTGTAGTATTCTACAGCACTTTGTAGTTTAGTTCACCTAACACATGTTTTCTGCTTGTCATTTATTTATGAAAAACTTATTATGGAACACAAAGAAACTCTGCTAAGTAAGTACAATTTAACACTTCTAACATAATATCAAAAAGCTCATAACTCTAATTTATTTGTTCAACTGAGATTTTACTCAGGCCCTTATTATTCATATATGCTATCCATTTTAAGTTATTTATTGAATTATTTTCAAAAACTGTAAATTGTTTTCCTTTTTTGGTAGCAATGTCACATACATAAACATTAAAAAGACTCAATACTAGGTGTTTTTCTAAATAGAAGGAAGACTTTTACTAGAAATCAGAATTTTTCCCTTACCTGAATATAACACGTAAGGACTCCTGTTGCATAAATGGGGACTGTAGCTTTAGTGAGGACCCCATTTCCTGCTGAGGAATCTAAAATTATTAAAATAATTTTAAAAAGTAAGCATATTTTAAGTGTAAAGAATAAAATCACAATGCAATTATATTTAAAATTACAACTGTTTACTAGGTTACAAATAAATATTGTCATTACTTTGAAAAACACATGTTTATTAGTGGTTGTAAAATACAACTTAGTGTTTCTTGAAGAGCCATTAGCATAAACATTTCTGACAAATGGGAAAGAACATGAATAACCAAAACAAGATGTTATACTCTTGATTTCCATAATTGGAAATCAGAACTTTCCTCTTGAAAGTCTTCTAAGTGTCCATATAGGCAGATATCCAACATTTTTATGCTTTCCATTTTCAGTTTAGTAAAATGTAAAAGCATTCACCTAAAAACACCTAGATATGTTTAATATGATCTGTTTCTAGATAGAATTTGTTTCCCATACTAGCCTGATATTCTGAGCCCCTCCTGCATCCTCAATAGAGTTTTTAGCCAGACAGAATCCTGATTATTTTCACGGAGGAGGAAGGAATCATGCTAAGTTAAGCAGAGAAAAAAGGGAAAGCATGCAACCATAGTTGTCTGCCCTGTGACTGCTTTAAAGAGATTTTCTTGTACAGCCTCTGTGGACAATTCCAAAAGGAAAGTTGTAGAGAATGATAGTGAGATGGTAATTATCATTCACAGCACCCAGAGCTCTTATTTGCTGATCATGAGGCACTGTTTTAAGTGCTTTATGTTTGCTGTTATGTTCCCAAGAATATTTTTATCAATATACCTATTTTTTTTTATATGGCTTTAAATTATTTTCTGAGGGTACTACATAAATAAATTGGGTTGAAAAGATTTATTTAACTAACTGCTCTGAAGAAATTTTGCAAAAAAGCAGTTCCATTTTCACATTAATTAGTATTTGATGTTTGTTTATTCTCTTGGTAAGAGTACCTTTTTCTGGGGGGGAGTGTGGATGTTAATGTCAGAACATAAGCTTAAAGTATATTCATAAATAAGGACTACATATACAGGGGTTAACAATTACTTCCTATTTCAACAGCTAAACATTAATGGCTAACTAATAATTCCAAAAGCTGTTAGTTTTTAAAATATTTACCTTTTTTCTTCACTAATTTATCACAATAATTAATAATAAACATCTAATACCAACAATTTAGGTATTCCAAATATCAATCCTTTAAAAAGACATTAAAAATAACCTTCAGGGGTTATTTGTGTTCTCCCCCCCGCCGTGGCCTTCAAAATCTCTTCAATGTCTTCAGGTTTAAAAGAATTAATTTATTCATTCTCTGACTACCTCTGAGAACTGCCAAAAATGGAGTTTTCTAGACCATTCAACTCAAACCACTAAGGGGTGTGTATGTGTGTGTGTGTATATATATATATGTGTATATATATTCTCTATATATTGATATATATATTCAAAATCAACCAAGTTAAAAATGGGGGGGGGTGCTACACATGTTCCACAGTTTATTCCTAGAAACTAGAAAAATACAGAGTGACACAAGATCCATACATAAACAAGTCCTTAGGCCAATGGCACCATAACGAGACTTCTTAAGGCAGATGAGGGAAACTATCAACAAAGTAGCTGGAGCTACCCAGTCAAGCCTGTAGTTTCTCTCGTGTTTCATTTTGAAAACATATATACTGTTCTTTTCTACTATGTTTAATTTTTAAAAGCATTAAATAACGAATTAGGAATTAGATGCAACTTATTTTATAATTGTCAGTCTCTTGAATATACTACTTCAAATCTCTAAAGCTATGAGTATCCAGGTTGTAAAGCTTACCCTTACATCAATTTGGTTACAATGAAGGCATATATTTACAATCAGATCGATAGGGATCAATCTCACTGCCACCTCACAGGAAGGATACTAGATGTGATACAGTTATAAAAACCAAGAACTCCATAATATAAATTTTCCTTTTTGATTGTACTTGCAAGTTCATTTATACAATTTATAAATATGGAGAATATAGTATTTTTCCTGCATAAAGAAATGCAATTGTTTTTAAAAGTAACAATGAACAAACTTACCAATATTTTCTTCAGATAGTCTTAAAATCTCCTGGAACTGAGGTTTTACCTAAGAAACCCAAAGAAAAGATTCAAAAAGTCTCAGGTTCAATGGACCAATTGATTAAATGAAATGTCTACTATTATTGCTACTACTATTTATTTATTTAGCTTTATAGATGATTGGGTCAAGTGGTCAGAAATGTAATAATTCTTAATCATGAGTCTTAGGATAAAAAAGTCAAGTTACTGAAAATAAAAACTTTAAGGATAAATTTTTGAAAAAGGTCAACTCAGGTCAACAACTACTTTCTGAATGGCCTCTGGTTTCTCTTATTAAATTAAAATAATTTCCAATATGATTTTAAGTGGTTGAAATTACTGCTTTATAAAACAACTTGGTTATAGAAGTATTACTTAGGTAGATATTATATAGTTAGAATTATTGAAAAAAGCATTTGGCTGCATTTTTAAGAAATGAAAAGGAAATTTCAGTCACTTGAGGTGTTCAGTAAACACAGTCATCATGTGATATTTATCTTAATCTTTTATTGTAACTCCTCAAATTTAAGTATGAAATACAGAATTTAGTTTTAATATTTTAAGTTAGAACAAAGGCTTGCTTAAATTTTTTATTATTAAAGTTATCACAGATTTCAGACCACTGAAGACAACCACTTACTGTTAAGTGCATAAGTAGCTTCCTACTTACTTTTCTAAAAAAAAAATAGTAACTTGTTTTGGAGATATCAAACAATTTTTTCCAATACTGGTAACAGGGAAATCAAATTATATTTGTTTGACAACTGAATGCTAGTGAAAAACATAAAATAATTTTGTTTTTCCTATAATAACATCAAGGTCTGGTGTTTGCCCTCCTCTCTGTGGGTGAGGCACATTAATTTATACATTTAGCTTAAACTGAGAGAAAGACCAATGTTAAAAGATTCATCTACTGAATCATATTCATAGAAGTAAAAGACACTTCTATAAAAATTCTTCATTTTACAAATGAAAAGACTAAGCCCAGATAATTTAACTTATTTATTAAAGGTCACAAACATTAGTCAACAGATCACAGGACCATAACCTAAGTCTTCTGAATTTTGTCCAGTTCCTTATATCACACTATTTGCTTTAAATGTTTCAACTATAGATTTATTAGTAAAGAGTTACACTAAATCAAATTTAATAATTAAAATGCTTACCTTTTAAATGTATTTATTAACATTTGATTATAGAAACTATATCTTTTTATGTTTTTTATTAGCTCTCTAAAGAACTGGCTTAACTAAATGTTATGAAGACAAATGGTTTAATAGGATTAATGAATACATTAGGATCTAATGACATTTCAATTTTAATATCTGAAACTACAAAATAACCTGTATAGGCAAATGTGACAAATGATACTTTTGGTAATGACTGAAATATGTAGAATTTATCTCTAGTGTCCATGCTATTCTAAGAGGTGGTATCTTCGCAGCAAGTTTTATACATAAGTTGCTGTGGTTCCACAATCACTTGAGGTTTTTACCAAAGTGTCCTGAGCAAACAGCCACTTCCTGAACCGGTGATAGTAAGTACCAGCAGCACATTCAAAGGATTGTGGTTGATTTCCCTAGCTGACTCTTCTTATATTGAAAATCTTTGAGTATATCCACAATGAGTAAAGCTTATATCCAAGTCTGGGTATGAACTAAGCTTAGGCTAAATCATCTTCTGAAAATCAGTAAAGATAAGAATATTACCAACTAGAACTTTTTTTACTATCATAGTATTCTAAGATACTAAAGAAGTGAATTAAATAAACGAATGGTTCATGCTTTTATTTACTCTGTTACAGTGTTAACACATTACATTTCTATGTCTTTTTCATATAAGAAAACACAGAATACAAGTTTTTACCTTAGTGTTTGTAAAAATTTTGCCAAATGTCCGGCAAAGGCGCCAGAAAAATCTGGAGAATTCATGGACACAGGCAGTTGAAGTAACATTAATTTTGCCAACTATTTCTATAAGTTGTGGCAACCTGAATATGAAAGGAAAGAAAAATAGGCAGGGGATACATATAAATTACTGTTTCCTTGTCAATTTCTGGAACAATGCAAATCTAACAACCTCTTCTATTTCATTCTCTGAAAGGAAAGGCATTGATTGGGACCCTCTGAAAATGTTGTGAGATTACATTATATTGTAGGCACTTTAAAAAATAAATTTTAACTGTTTGCCAGAAAACACATGGAATCTTAATGGTAGAATTCTGAGTACAGAGTTAATGTGACTCCAATCTATGGATCTGATGCTTCACATAAGAGCTTGGCTTTACATGGCATCATTTTAGCCTCAAAAATGAGAAGTCTGGTTGTAGTTTAAAATCCATTGCCAAGACTGGATAAATGAGATGGCAGATAGATCATCTGGATAAAATACAGTAGCACCGTCTTCTCAGATAAATTACATATCCAATGGTGTGAGTCCTCTGTGTCCTAAAGGTGTTTACCATAAATGATGCCAAGTTACATTTTAAAAGTTTTCTTATATTTTGTTCTCAGGGCCAAGGCTAAATATAAGAGTTATCATCCATTCAAAGTAATACAGAGGTGGTAACTTACAACTGATTGACAACCCACAGTAAACTCTCCCAGCCTGTTGTACCCTCCTGTTCCAGCTGGTAGTCATACAGTTGTAGTAGCACTGCCAGTTGCTCACGACTTCCGATAATAGTGGACACATCTTGAAGAGGTGACATAGGCCGAGGGAACCTAGTCACTATACATAACAGAAGCAAAATAAATCATATGGAAATTGGCATTATGGGAACTTAGATATTCTGTTGAAAGGAAAATAAGATCCTTCCTCCTCATATTTAATTACTTTCTTATTGTAAACTTTAAATATAAAATTGAAATATACTAATGAAGTAATTTTTTAGAAAAATCAAGAAATTCTTGTGATATGAAAACAAATCCAACAAATATCAAAAGATTTTACGAGACTATATAGTTAAATGGAATATTATAATAAAATGATTTGCTATTGAAGAATAAAATTTCACTTACATTAAATTAAAATTGCTCCAAAGATAAGACTGTTAGCTAAAACATGGATTTGAATTTGGTTTTAAAAAAAACAGAAATACTTGTACTTCTAGTGGATTGTTTATGTCAGTGAAATAGTAAATTGATAGCATGTTTCCTTCAAGGGGTAACGAATTAACAGGTTAACAGCAGGGAAAAAACTGTTTAATACCAGAGAATAATAATATAAAATACCTTTAAACTTTAGCTGAACAGGTTTAAGTATTTAATTCTCAAAATAAATGCTTTTTTAAAAAAAACACATTTTTCATAGTTTGAAAAATATTAATATAAAATGTTAAAACCAGCGACTAGTAAGATAAGGCAAAGTGTACTACAGATATTATAACCAGAGTCCTATGTCATGCACTTTGAATGTTTTTGGAGAGCACTGAAAAACTTACTTTTAAAATTCTATAAATAAAACATGAATATATATATATATATTTAAATATACTAATATATTTGAAAAGTTTAAATATATCAATAAAATCTATGATCTACAGATAGTAATATCAGTTTTTTTTAGATGGAGTATCATTGTGTCTCACCCAGGCTAGAGTGCAGTGGCACAATGTTGGCTCACTGCAGCCTCTGCCTCCTGGGTTCAAGCGATTCTCCTGTCTCAGCCTTCGAATAGCTGGGAGTACAGGCATATGCCACCACGCCCAGCTAATTTTGTATTTTTAGTAGAGATGAAGTTTCACCATGTTGGCTAGGCTGGTCTTGAACTCCTGACCTCAGGTGATCCACTGCCTTGGCTTCCCAAAGTGCTGGGATTACAGGCATGAGCCACCACACCTGGCCACATAACAAGTAATATTATTAAGTATTAAGGGAACATTTCTTGGATAGGTATTAAGTAAATAATGCACATCAAGGTTAGTTGTTGGTCAGAAACTTCCAACTCCTACATAAAGGAAAATACCCTAAAAAGACACAAAAGAATGAAACATTTCTCAAAACCTAATGATAAATATTAAACTTAAGAAAATTGAAAATTGCACCTAATTCTTAAAATATTCAATGACAAAACTAAGATGTTATTGTATTCTTATGCTGCACCAGGCATTTAACAATGTATTAAGTACAAAAAAGATTATTTCTGGCTATCTGAACGTTCTATTTGCTATCATAATACACAAAGAAATAAATGTGGACAATATGGTATCCCTCACTATCTAAGGTTTCTGCTTGAATTCCCAGGCCAGGAATCACACAGATTTGAATGGTGAAGGATATCTGTACTTTATATTTCTGTACCATATCAAAGCATATCTGTTTTAAATAGGGTTCTATTATATTGGTAATATTTTGCTATACTATGATGAAAGGAATGTTATTTCTTCAAAAATATTGATAAGTTACTGGAAAATAACAGACTATTTAAAAGGTAGGTCCAACAGAAGCAGAGCAGTGCCAGGAAAATAAACAATTACATGGATTACTCAGTGATTATAGATAAGCAAAGAGAAAGAAAGGTCCAGGAGCCTCAAAATATTATCCTATTTAACTGCTATTTAAAAAAAAATTGAGTGTCTAAATTACAACACAGAAATGTTCCCAGAATGCAATTTTAATAGGCTGGCAAAACACTAGCAGTATATTGTCAACAAAATAACCACAACTATCGAGCAAAATAACAGATGTCATGAATCTTCTTCCCCCAGCAGAATGTAAGTTCTATGAGCAGAAATTTCTATCTATTTTATTCATAATTTTAGTCGTAAGTGTCTAAAACAGTGCCTGACATAAATATTCGTTAATGTTGTATAATAAATTGGTACTAAAAATATTTATATGTGTTACCACTTTTATGAGAAAACAAATCTTCATTCATAACAAATTATAATCCAAATTATATGTGTGTGCATATATAAATGGACATATAGACATGGATATACCATAAATGAGGATATAATAAATCCTCATTTATAATAAATACATTGTAACCTAAATAAAGGTAGAGTAACATTAACATTTATAGCTACTGTTGAAAGTTAGAAAGTTAAACTGAGTCAACAAGAATAAAAAATAAAGGACAATCACAAGAAAAGGTCACATAAATATTAGAAGGAATCCCACAAGTATTTGAAGGAATATGTTCAGGATGGTACTGTTCAATCTAATCTCCAGCAAAGACGTGGCAATAGATGACATTTAAGAATCATTTGTTAAATAAATGAGAGAATGATAACAAGTATTATGCTCCACCTACCCCCCAATTTTTATGTTTAAGTCCTAACCTCCAATGTTTCAGAATGCGATCTTACTTGGAAATAGTGTTGCTATAGATGTAGATAGAAAAGATGAAATCATACTGAAGTAGTCCCTTATCCAACACAACTGATGTCCTTATAAAATGGGGAAATGTGGACACAGAAACAAGCACACAGACAGTATGCCATGTGAAGATACAGGCAAAGTTTGGGGTGATGCATCTACAAACCAAGAAACACTAAAGATTGCCACCAAACCACCAGAAGCCAGGGGAGAGCCAAGAACAGCCTTTACCCCATAGTTTTCAGAAGGAATCTACCCTGCCAACACCTTGATCTCAGACTTCTAACGTTCAGAAGTGTGAGATAACAAATTTCTGTTGTTTAAGCCATTCAGTTGGTGGTACTTTGTTAAGGCAGCCATAGTAAATAAATACAGAAAACTAAAAAGAAAAAGGGAATTAGAAAGATAGGAAAATCCCTAGGCTGATCAAATACCTAAATGAGTAAGAGTAAAGGGGTAGAATCTGAAGTGGCCAGCTGTGAGAGCTTTATGAAGTCTTAAAGTTTAAATTATCATTCTCTTCAATAATATTATTTCAAAACATTAAATTAACTCACCATTCATTCTCAATTTTCCAAATGAAACTGACATTCAAATAGTATACACTATTTTTATCATGTGGCTTCATGTATCTTTGGACACATTGTATCATACTCCAAAGATTATAGGTAGCGTACAGTTTATATGAAAAATGAAATTTTAAAAGATTAAGTGTCTGTTGATGTTCTCAATGTTATAAGTCTTTGTCCATTAGAAACCAGTAAGAGACATGGATAATTTCACAACTTGGAAAAGGCTGCAAAGGTGCCTGATACATAGCAATAGTGTGTCTATAGCATTTGTCCTGGAGGTTAAGATGAAACATGGTTATCAATTGCCTGCCAAGTTTCAAAGGTCATTTACTAGCTACCTGGAGAGTACAATAAGAAAATACTGGCCTTTGCTGCCCATTTTATGTACTTCTCAAAGTAAGTCACATTTCCTCTTTGGATAAACAAAAATTCTGCCACCGATGCTTATATTTCTTTCTAACAAGGACATAGTAGGAAAAAGTAATTATATTTTGTTTCCCCTATTAAAAATAAGAATAAAAAGTTGGGGAAGAAAATATAAAGAAAGCAGAAATGACAATCTTCATATACTGGCACTAGTAACTATTAAATGAATCTTTTGTTGACTCAGATCTATTCACGGACGGAAATACTTATTTCAGCTTCCCCAGAAAGGCTAAAAAAGGCTATAGATTAAGAGCAAAAAGAAAGTATAAATATTATAAAACAAGACCATGGGGCTTATCCATAAAAGATGAAGCCATATTGTTTACCTTAGGTATCATATAATCTTATGACCATGAGATTCTACACACATAATACATTTTAGTAATTATGCTATCATATAAGGTGATTTTCAGATTTTTAATAAAAAACAATTCTTTGGGAAGCTAAGCTGCTAATATTCTACATTTTCCTTCCAGAATTTAAGTTCAGTACCTTCTATCTGTGGCACTTCACCATGAAGCTTGGCTTTGCTGGAGAAAGGTGCATTCTGCAGCACTAATGCAAAGAGAGATGGGATCAAGGACTGCAAGGCAGAAAGATACATGTGGAGCTTGTGTTCATCCAGCCCATGTTCTCCTTCCTGAAACATAAGGAGGTGGAAGCTAATTTTAGTCTTTTGAAGTTACATTGCTAATTGGATTTATGTATGATGGTCTTCCTTTCTGTGGCAAATCAAAGATTTAAGAATCTGTATGTTGGACTCAAACAAACAGTAAGGCATTATAGAGTGGCAGAATCTTTTATATGGAAAACTACAGCATAAACATCAGTCATTTCCATTTGTAGGGAATAGTTTTTATAATTTTACTTTTTCATTACAGAAGGCCTTATCTTTTGAAATTTTTTAAGTCAGGGTTAAGAAATTAAAATAAGGCCCAGGAACCACTTTATCTTTTTTCTTGTTAGAATTGATACATAAATAATTGTACATATTACGGGGTACCATATGATATTGTGATACACGCATACAATGTGTAATGATCAAATCAAGGTATTGAGATATGGATCACCTCAAACATTTATCATTTCTTTGTGTTAAGAACATTCCAAATCTTCTCTTCTAGCTATTTTTGAAATATACAATATATTATTGTTAACTATGGTCACCCTACTGTGCTATCAAACACTAGAATGTATTCCTTCTATTTAACTGTATTTTTCTATTCATTACTCTCCCATCTCCTAGTTTCTGGTAATCACTATTCTACTCTTTACCTTCTTGAGATCAACTGTTTTAGCTCCCACATATGAGTAAGAACATTCAATGTTTGTCTTTCTGTGCCTGGTTTATTTCACTTAACATAATGTCCTCCAGGCTATCTGCTGTAGCAAATGACAGGATAGCATTCTTTTTTTATGGCTGAATAATATCCCATCGTGTACAGACACCATATTTTCTTTACCCATTCATGTTGATGAACACTTAGGTTGATTCTATATCCGGACTATTATGAACAGTGCTGTAAGAAACATGTAAGTGCTTGAAACTCAACATGTGAGTGCTTGAAAGTATGTATCTTTTCAATATACTGACTTCTTTTCCTTTAGATACATACCCAGTGGTGGGATTGCTGGATCACAGATATTTCTGTTTTCAGTTTATAAGGAATCTCCACACTGTTTTCCACAGTGGTTGTACTAATTTACATTCCTACCAACAGTGTACAAAGATTCCCCTTTCTCCACACCCTCACCAGCATCTGTTACTTTTTGTCTTTTTAATAATAGTCATTTTAACTGGGGTGACATGATACCTCATTTTGGTTTAGATTTGCATTTCCCTTATGATTAGTGATGTTAAACACTTCTTCATATACCTCTTTTGGCCATATGTCTCCTTTTGAGAAGTGTTTTTTCAAATAATTTGTCCATTCCTTAATTGTTTTTTTTTTGCTGTTGAGTCCTTATACATTTTGGTTATTAATAGCTTGTTGAATGGTGAGTCTGTAAATATTTTCTCCCATTCTGCAGGTTGTTTGTTCACTCTGCTGATTCCTTTGCTGTGCGGGAGCTTTTTACTTTAATATAATCCCATTTGTCTATTTTTGCTTTTGTTGCCTATGCTTTTGATATCTTCCCTCAAAAATCTTTGCTCAGACCAGTGTCCTGAAGCAATGTTTTCTTCTAGTAGTTTCATGTCTTACATTTAAGTCTTTAATCCATTTTCAGTTGATTTACTGAAGAAACTGTCCTTTCTTCAGAGAATGTTCTTGGTGCCTTTGTCAAAATTGAGCTGATTGTAAACGTGTGAATTTATTTCTGGGTTCTCTCCTCCATTACACTGGTCAATACGTCTTGGTATTTATGCCAATATCAAGATGTTTGGTTGCTACTGCTTTGAAGTATATTTTGAAGTCAGGTTGTCCTTTTTCCAGATTTGTCCTTTGTGTTCAGGATTGCTTTGGTTATTCAGGGTCTTTTGTGGTTCCACATAAATTTTCAGATTGCTTTTTTGATATCTGTGAAGAATGTCATTGGTATTTTGATAGGGATTGCAATGAATCTGTAGATCACTTGGGTAGTATAGATATTTTAAACATTATTAATTCTATGAATAACTGAATATGGATATCTTTTCTTTTTTTTTTTTTACAAACATTTCCTCTTCAATTTCTTTCGTCAGTGTTTTCAAGTTTTTATGGCAGAGATCTTTCATCTCTTTGGTTATATTTATTCCTAGGAATTTTTTTTAAAGCTATTGTAAATGAGATTGCTTTCTTGATATTTTTTTTTTTCCAGCTTCTTCATTGTTGGCATATAGAAATGCTCAACTGCTAACCCAGCAGCAGTTCATGCTATAATACTTCCCCTCTCCTACTTCCTAACTCTTTTTATAGATTTGGCACATAATAAGCACTAAACAAATAATAGTTTCTCTTCTAGTCTCTAAAAGAAACTTTTAGAACAAAAATTGGATCAAGAAATTTCTATTGTTTCACCAACATTGCTTTAATTCTTGTATGTGGGAAAAATTAAAAGTTCATTTTAAAAGTGAGGAATGAACTACTGCAGTAGAATAACCATGGTTAAAGCAATTTTGATATTTGTAAGAAAGCTTTAGAGACTCATTTTCTCTGCATTCTGGAACTAGAGTTGATACTTTATGTAAAACATTTAAGTACTCAGAAGGATCAATAAAGCGCTAGCTTTCTGAATAATGTAGGGGTTACTTCCATGAAGGTGCATTTTAGCTAACAAATGCACATCATGCCCTTTCTCCTCCTCTAGCTTCAGCCAAGTAAAACTTCCCCAGATCTCTTTCTTGGGTCCAGTCCAACAGAATCTTTAACTGGTAATGTATTAATATGTTAAGCAAAGGGCACTTTCTATCTCTTTTCCCTAACTTCTTCCAAGATGGCTTAGGACGACCTTTTAAATTTCTATAAGCTATATAAACAAAGGAAGAACTTACCCTGAGAAGTTTTTCAATCTTGTTCAGTAGTGTAAGTATAAGATGAGACTGTAAATTTCCAAGTTCTGTAGTCCATGCAGCATAAGCTGGTAAAAATACTTGATGTGTAGCACTAACTACTCTTTCTGAGGGATCACCCAAGGCTGATAGCAACAATTCAAAACCCTGACAATGGGAAACAGGCAAATGTAGAGTTTTAAAAGGATAACCATAAATAAGATAAAATAAAAATTTCAATAAATTAAAAAATGTTTTTAAGCAAGAAAGAAGGCCATCCATAATCCTAGCCTTGCCTTGTATCCACTGATGGGCAAACCAAAGAGAAGGTGCAGTCAATACAGAATACCTCTTGCCAATTTCCTGCCAGAAAGCTGTGGCAGATACTATACATGAACTGCAGTATTTTTTCCTCTGAGCAGCAACATTGAAACCAGGCAACCATCCCCAAATGACTAAGGTTGACACATCTGCCATCCTTATTATACATTACAAAGTATCTAATCCAGAGATTTGGAATATTATATTACTTGGAATTTTGTAATGGAGTAAAAGGAGTTCATTCTGAAGAACATACCTGTTGATATTTGTCTGGGTCATCAATGTATCCCATAATGATACCAAGGCTTTTGATCACAGCTTCTCTTACCAAATCTGCCTTATCTTCCATTAACATTTGTTGCAACATTGAAAGAACCAAGGAGCTGCGGATTTCTTTCTGAAAATAAACATGTTTTTACTATTTATTTACACTTAAGCACAGAAGTATAGAAAATAATATGACAAACATCATTGTGGTCAAAATTCAGATTAAACAGGTACTAACATTTTTATTAAAAATCCTGAGGAACTGCTGATGTACAGAGATTTTGCTTCAGAACTTTGTTTTTTGAAGACATAAAACATTACAGATACAGCCAAAATATCACTCACCGCCAAATCCCTTCCTCTCTAGAGGCAATAACATCTACTCTGAATTTGGTATTTATTAATCATCTCTCAATATGTTTTTTGTATCTTTACTAAATATGTAAAAATCTCTCAAATCCTTGCAGTTCACACTAGGAAGCACTTTCGACAAATCAACAAAGTCTACTACAAGCTACCACAAATGGACAATGACTCTCCTGTCACTATTTGTTCCACTCAGAGAAGAGCACTGAGAGTTACAACAGGAGGAATTACAAAAATCACTCTGGCAATTAGAACATTTGTCTGGGATATGGTAAGAAAACATAATAAAATCCTGGAGTTCCTATTTCTTTGAAGAAGTGGGGAAAAAAATTCAACAAGATAATAAAATATGAGAGTGAACCTTAGAAGTACTTAAAAAACTGCATCGCTCTTTTATTATGCTATTATTTAATATAATATACACCATTGCCTGCCTTGATTTCACACAGAATATTTTCCGGTTATGATAAAGAATGTTTCCGCTTAATGGCTGAGGTTAGGATAAAGAGCTACCAATATACAAATTCATGCTCCTCCTATCCCTACTTGTACTGTTATTGTGATTTAGTCAATCTATAAAATTCTTAAAACATAAACTTGTTTAAGTCCTTTTCACGTATAATAACTAGGATAAAATAAAAATAAAGGCAGAGGACACGGCTATTTTCATAAATTTACAGCATGATTTGGTATGTAGAGCAAGACTTGAGAGACTTTTTTAAAAAGTCTGGATTTCACTTTTTAGAAACAAAAATACAGGCAATTTTAGCATTTCTTAAACACATTTAGGTTGGTGAATATATAATATCTTTTGTTATATATTTATTTACTCACTTATTTTTTAGGCTAAAAATTGCACTAAAACACCTTAAACTATCTTAAAAGGGCTTGTTGGTTGGTATCAGCACAAGGCAATATGACAGAGGTAAATAAACTTCAAGTGGGCATTTATACTGATTTGGGCTGGGGTCAACTGTGGCAATTAGTTTTAGTACACCACAGGGACCCTACCAGAGCATCGATCGGGAGACATTACTCTAAGTCATGAACACACCGAGGAACTGCTGATGTACAGAGATTTTGCTGCTATCAGTGACAGTGGGGTACACAGAAGGCAAGTACAGATACACTGAGAAAACATTATATCTATTATTAATACTGCTTAGTATTCTAGGAGTAGAGTAGAACAGCCTATTTATCCTTTGAGAGCAAGGGATGCTCATCTGTCTTAGAACAATGAATAATAAGATGCTCAAACCCATTTGCATCAATCTATCTATATGATTTATCACAACAATAAGGCATTTTCTTCCATTAGAAAAACATTTAAAAAATTTCACCATGCCTAGTTCCTGGTTGAAGGTATGGGAAAATAAAAACATCATGGGACTATTAGTAGGAGTATAAATCCATGCTACTCCAGTTTTATCACTGGCAATGAATGCTGTCTACTTGTTTTCCTTGAAGTGACATTCTCACTCCATCCAATTTCATGAAAATGTCTGCGATATACCCAAGTCTGAATAAACAGTTTGACTCTAAGTGGTTCTGTGAAGTAAAATTGGTGTCCCATTAAGAAAAGCAGCTAGTTGAGCTCATAACTCAAGTAACTGCATAAGTGCTTTTCTTGCAAACAGCTACAATTTTTCGGTATGTAGCAAAGGGTTTTTACATGAGTACTTTCTATTTTGTCTGACAGAATATTAAAAAGATGCTTCATGGGTCAAAATTTAGTAAAATTAATAATTTTACTGATTCAGCAAGCTCCTTTTTAGGTGAAATTGTTTTTTTTCTGCAAAAGCATGGCAATAAAGAATCCAATCATTATTTTAATAGTACATTTGGGTGCCACTGCCCTGATGAGTGCTAATGCAGCAGCATTTTTGCCCATCCATGCTTTGCACCAACAATACAAATTTCAACACAGGGAAAAAGACAAAAAGTGTCTTATTATTATGAAGACAGTTTTCTCCTCATGGACCATTTTGGAAGGATCTCAAGAAAACCCCCAGGGTCCTCAGACCACACTAAAAGAACTGCTGATATAGTTTAATATATTCGTACTTATCCAAAATTAGTGGTAATGTACCTATGTGTCTGCAATGCCATATTGTATTAATGTGAGTCTTTTCTTTTTTAGATCATCTCTTTTCTTTAGTAAGACAGCATGCCTAGGAAATATTTGGATTAAAATCTATAAGATACTCAAAAAAAGGTTTTTCTATATTAAAAAAGTTTTAAGAGAAAAAAAAAAAAAGACAATTCTTACAGGAAGGTAAGGTGCCAGTGCTCCACAGGATTCTGCCACAAGCAGTCGTCTTTCTGGGTATTTGTGATTAATCTAGAGCAATAAATAAATAAATAAATAAATAAATCAAGTAGAAACAGCACACCCTCCCTTCTTCCAAAAGAGAATTACATTTCACCAAAAATCCTGTTAAGAATGCAATAAAGCTTCTTCCTTTTCCACTTCTGGGAATCCCTGTGTGACTATACCTGGATCAGGAATGAGGGAGTGAGGGAGAACCTAAACATGAGGTTACAGGGGTCATCTGTTAAAGAAAAAAGGGAAAACCAAAGGTGAAAATTTGGCAAGTTATCTAGAGATTATGGGCTTGCCTAAGACTAGGCTTTCCTTAGGATATCAGGAGAAATCAGGACCTTTCCCTAGCAATAGCAGAATATTTTAAAATTTGGAAA
Source organism: Cacajao melanocephalus (assembly GCA_963573385.1). NCBI lineage: Eukaryota > Metazoa > Chordata > Mammalia > Primates > Pitheciidae > Cacajao > Cacajao melanocephalus. The sequence goes on along the minus strand of CAUYLG010021648.1, from coordinate 30,304 downwards.
ACTCAGCTTCTCAATCTTATAGATACGATCTATAATATGTGCCAGTCTTCTTTCTTCAACCTAAGGGATGAGGAAAAGTAAGTTAATCAATGATTTGACCAGAGCCCTTACTAGAAATATGATTTTATTTTTAAAGTAAGTGGACTTCAATCCATTCCTCTGTTTGCATATGCAAAATGATAGGGTTTTGCTATTGTGATGACTACACTGAACCATGACCAAAAATAACAAAAAAATGACACATACTGGGTTTTGTTCCCATATGTCTTCTTCATAGAATATAAATCTTTCTTTGACTGGAAAAGAAGTATATCTGTTCTCATATTCCCATATGAAAAGGTGACATAATTCATTAATGTATTGGATGCCTAAAATTAAGAAAAAAAATTATATAGTAATCTACTGGGCAACAAACTAGAGGTAGGAGGCTAGAGAGATCCCCGATATCCAAGTTTACTCAGGTTACAGAAGAGGTGGTGGTAGAGATGTTTATAACCGACATCTTTGAATTAAATTTAATCCAGATGTAGTTACCTCAAAAGTTGAATGGTTTGAATGTCAAAGTATGGCTGTACATACACTTTCATTTGCTTTTCTTTAGCTCAGTAAGTCTCAAAATTGAATGTAAATAGAAAAATCAATTGTATGTCTATGTATTAGCAATGAACAAACTAAAAATAAAATTAAGAAAAGTCTATTTACAATAGCATCCAAAAGAATGAAATACTTAGGAACGAATAAAACAAAAGGGCAAAACTTATACCACTCTGAAAACTACAAATCACTGTTGAAACTTTAAAAGACCCAATCCATAGAAAGATATCCTAAATTCATAGATTGAAAGACTTAATATATAAAATCAGGAAGGCAACATTCTTATAAATCTATAGATTCAATGCATTGTTTATGAAAATCCTAGCTGGCTTCTTTGGAGAAATTGACAAAATGATCCTAAAATTCATAAGAAAATTCAAGGGACCTAGAATAGCCCAAATAGTCTTGAAAGAGGAGAACCAAATTCAGGCAGTTAGAGTTTGTCTTTGGGGTGACAAAGCTGTATAAAAATTGATTGCAGTGAAGCTTGCACAACACTGAAACCACTAAATTGTAGACTGGAAAAAGAGAAAAGAAAACAGAAAAACGATAAAAAATTAAATGTGCACAATTAACTGTATAGAATTGTAAATTGAGAGTTGTATGGCTATGTTGTAGCCAAGTTATTTTGACTTCAAGTGATTAGAACCTCACCCTAAATTAGTATGCACTGTAATTTATAGATGGTATGAGAGATTATGAGAGATGGTCATTACTACATATAATATTCACTTTGCCTGTTGAATCTAGTGGTTCTACTTTATTTTGGTGGAAAAAAAAATGAATGCCATAGAAGTTGGGAACAGGACTATAAATGACTACATACTTCAGTGATAATCCAGAGACTAATACTTTTCTTAAGAATAAGTAACTGTGCTATTGTAAATAAAGCCAAGTAATTTGTCTGCATAAGCAGGAACCCCATCTTTTTAAGGTAGAAAAATGAGGTTCTTAATGATCTAAACATTAAGTCTAGAAAGTCAATGATTCTGAATTCTACAGTGGACTAGAATATTAAAATTAAATTTAAAAGCAAAAGCTTTGTTAGTAAGATAACGGGTTCAAGTATAAATACAAAAATCTCTCACATTAAAGATTTACACTTTATACATTTGTAATATATACAAGTACACAAGATATATTTCTACACACACACACATACACACACACACGTCTTCTTGCTGTTTCTTGAACACATCGAGTACACTCCCACCTCAGGGCCTTGGTTCTTGCTGCATCTTCATTCAGATCCTTGCCTAAACATCACTTCCTCAGAGATTCTTTCTCTGGCCCCCTTTTCTAGGAGAGCATTCCCCATCAATCTCGCCCTTATCCGGGTTTATTTTTCTTCGTAATATATATTACTACAAAACAGCAGACCATCTCTTTGTTTACTCTTATTTTCCCATTAGGATCTCTTTGTCTTTTGTTCACCACTGTATCCTTAGTGACTACAATAGTACCTGGCACTGAAATGAGTGTTTCATTAAGTATTTGTTGACTGAATGAATAAAGCAAAGCACCCTAGAACATTCTTAAGTATTAATAAATCGCTGTGCTGAGCTACAGAAACATCAGCATAATTTATATCCCATATATTTCTTAATTGCATTTAAAAAGGAAAATATGAATCTTTTAAAGAAATCAGGCTATAATAGCTAGGTGAAAACTCAACACAATTATTTACCTGTTCCCAACACTGTGGTAAAAGTTCAGCTTCTACACGTGTTGGTCCAACATGACGTGCAAATGCCACACAACCTGTCAGTATCATTTGCCTGAAAAATAAAACAAAGGAAAAAAAAAGGCTTGTGTTTGCATTAGAAAGCACAACTAGGACTAAGGGTTAAAAGGTCTCAGCTCTATAAATTCACATAGAGTACAAGATTTTTGTACAATCAAATTAGATCTTTCTTTCTTTCTTTTTTTTTTTTTTAAGATAGAGTCTAGCTGTCACCCAGGCTGGAGTACAGTGGCGTGATCTTGGCTCACTGCAACCTCCACCTCACAGGCTCAAGCAGTTTTCCCACCTCAGCCCCCTAAGTAGTTGGGACTATAAGTTTGCACCACCACACCCAGCTAGTTTCTGTATTTTTTGTAGAGATGGGGTTTCACCATCTTGCACAGTCTAGTCCTGAAAACTTAGACCTTTCGGCCGGGCATGGTGGCTCACGAGGTCAGGAGATCAAGACCATCCTGGCAAACATGGTATAATCACATCTCTAATAAAATCAAAAAAAAAAAAAAAAAAATGAATTGATACATTTGTAACTAAAAACTACAAAATTTGAAGTAACATTTTGTACTCTTCAGAATGAAGTTCCATCTAAAATGACTTTAAAATGCAGAATTTGAAGTTCTTACATTTTTGATTGTCTAACACTTTAAAACAGTAAAACCTGATGAAAAAAGCATATTTTTAATATATGTTTTAAAGTAGCCAACTTCAAGGAAAACTAAAATAGAATGCTTATGTAATTCACAATCATTATAAAATCAGCACTTTATGTCTTGGCATTGCTATTTCTCAATATATGTCAATTTAAATTAACTGTAAAATGACTTTAAATTTCTATTTGGTTTAGTCAGATTAGTTACTAATTGTTTGCTTAGGTTATTTAAGGAGAATAACAAAGCATTTTTGGAAACACTGGGGGAAACAGTGAGCCAGTGTATCTTCATTGTACATTGCAGCAGCTTCTAATTCACCACAATCCTTGTAGTTTTCATCTGATTCTCCTTTATATCATTATCCTCTGTTTCTATTTCTCAACTTTTATTTTGTGTTCCTATTTCTTTCTTTGATCATAACCAATAGAAAAGGCAAATAAAGTGAATGAGAGGAAACTGCAAAAAGATATTAGCAAGCACTTTAGCTGCTTGCCCCTAATGAACATTTCCTAATAGCTCATCATTGTTTTCGCCCTCATTAGTATATTAAAATGAGAAAGCATACATGTTTGATAATGGTAATAGCTAAATTTTCTTAAAATTTAAGCATTTATAACACTTATAAGAGGCACACACTTGTATAGAAAGAACTTCAGATGAAATGACTGTAAATCATAAGTCACCATCACTATACTAAAGACTACAAACTTCAATAGGAAAAAATGTTAGGCCCCTTGAAAAAAACGTCTTAGAAGAGTTAATATAGAAAATTCTAGAAAATATGACAGCTTTGAAATACAGTTCCAAACAGAAACGATTAGATGGCCCACAGATTATTAACAGCACTGGAAATAGGCTACTATGATAGTAAAAATAAATGTTGTTCCTACTTGTGGAAAATCACAGCACAGGGATTGTTTCATTAGTAAATGACGCAGGCGGACATATGGTACCAATTACTGTTGTTAGAAAAGAATTGGCAAAAGCATCATTACTGAGCATAAAATTAAGTTTTTCTTGGGATATGATCAAAGAAGCCTGAGATTCATTAAGAGAAATAACTGATCATGTCAAATATATTTTGCTAACCTAAAATGTTTGCTTGTTTCATGTATTCTTTATACTATATAGCATATAATTAATAATAAATTTATTAGCATATTTTAATAAATTTATATTTCTGTAAAGTGAAAGTAGATTTAAGTGTGGACACGAGAGTTGACCCCTGATGCACCTTGACCTGAAGTAAGGCTAGTAAGTACTTTTGGCCACCAGGTGGCAGCTGTGAGCTTTACATGCAAGGTTTATGAAAATAAGCCTCTAAGACTAGGTTTTTGCCTTGAAAATCTAAAAATGAAAATGTAGTAACTGTATTTAATTATTAACTAAATTACCAAGATAAGAAATGCTATTTTTAAAGGAGAAAATAATATACTAATTTTTCTATAGTACCACCAAGTTGTCCTTTGGAAATTTTTAGTTTGCAATGAATGGTACTAATACAGTGATTTAACTTCCCTTATTCCTAATTGACTAGCATAGGGCTGCTGGTATAAATTAACCTTAGCTGTACACTCAAAAGAGCAAGTTTCTCCACTTGCTTAGGTATATATTGATAAGAGCAGAAAAGAAGTTTCTATAATAGAATTTCAAAGTCTATAGAAATGTTTGTATTCTCCTAAGGGGTTCTTTGTATTTTAAAATATAAGCTTGATATCTTTCATAATTCATTCATAGAATTTTCCAACATTCTCAGAAGATGCAAAATTATATCAGTCAGAAAAACAAGTACAGAAATAACATAAAGCTACAAAATCATTAGGTACAATTCCATTATTTTGCAAACTATTAGCAAAAATCATTTTTTCATTAAGATAAAAATTATAACATAGAAAAACATTCAACTGCTTTATTTTATCTGACTGGTGCTTAGTCCATCTATTCACATCCAGGATGCTTTGTTCAAGTCCATCCTTGCACAGCTTCACTTAATAGTTACATGTTTTATGATTTGAGGTACACAGCTATCATTGCTGCTTGATCAAAATCCATTCCCCTTTCTTCTCATGTGTCACCCTGATCTGTGACCCTCCCCATCACTCTGCTTAGGATGCTCTACTCAGGCATCTTTATTTGTGGGTATTAGACTCAGGACTAGTCAAAATAACACACTGTATCCCTTTAGCCACGCAGCAATGGTTTACTGGTAACCCAGTGATGCCCCAATTCATACGTGAAGTATTTTATTTTTTTAATAAAGCATTACCATTAAGAGGCCATAATGGATCTAGTTCATCTGTGGGAAAAAGGGGAATGTTTAGGAGAAATCAAGCATGACAAATAAAGGCAAAGCAATATGTGAATTAGAATTCCAAAGGTAACTAAAACAAAGTGTACTAATTCGACAAGAGTAACTGGAATAACAAGAATGAAAATATTGCAGAGCATTGGGAGTGGAGCCAGTATTCCTTCTGCTTATTAAAAAATTTTGGGTAACATTTCCTCTATTAATTTATGCATAACTTCAAACTTCAAAGACTTTCATAATTAAAGAGAAACTGGGATTTAACTGTTGAGTAAGTTGACTGGAGCCAACTTTTCTGAGGATTATTAACAAAATTGCTCATTTTAAAACAAAATGACTGGAATAAAATGTGTTGCTAAGTTCATAAAAATACCTTCAGAAGGAAAAAGTTTAAAGGGTTGCAGCAAAGTTTGCAGAGGAAACTTTATACATGCACTTTTATATGCATGTATATACAGGAGCTTTATATATTTTTATGAACTTACGTTGAATGAAGCAGTAATTAATGACAAAATGCTTTTAAGGTTGTCAATTTGTTGATTTAACACTATTCATATCATGCACAAAGGTACTGCCAGTTTTCCAAAAGATTTTACAGAAAAGTCAAGGCCTGATATCATAGGAACATATACATTTACATTTTGTCCATCAGGATGTATTATGAGCTATGGTTGAGAGTTTCTGGAAATTATTGAAACCATGAAGGTTTGGGCAAACAATCCTTCGATCCAGCAAATGGCCAGTGAATACTGTGCTTTACTGATATTTGAAATTTATCAGCCAGGCACAGTGGCTCATGCTTGTAATCTCAGCACCTTGGGAAGCCCAGGCAGGAACATCACTTGAGTCCAGGGGTTCAAGACCAGCCTGGGCAACATGGCAAAACCCTGTCTCTACAAAAAATACAATTAGCTGGGCATGGTGATGCATGCCTGTGGTCCCAGCTACTTGGGAGGTAGGAGAATCACCTGAGCCTTGGAAGGTGATTGTAGTGAGCCATGATTGTGCCTCTGCACTCCAGCCCCTAGGAGACACAGTGAGACCTTGTCTCAAAAAAAAAAAAGATCACTTATAACAAACATGAATTCGATTTTCAGTAGTCTCAATTCTATTACTCTGTCTTCAACATAAGTTTGAAAACGCTGCATATTTTAAATTTCTTCATTCTGCTAGCTCTCATTACAGAAATGTTTTTCCTCTAAGCCTACATTTCTTTTGGCTCCCTTCTCCTGTTTATAATAGCCAGGAATTCTTGCTTCTTTTTCAGGGCACTAAATAATGTTTTAAAATGTTTCTCTGGTTCTTGTAAGACATCATTTTCTAAGATATGCCTTTATTCAGAATTTAGAATAATTGCCATTTTCACTACACAGTGCAATTTTTATGGGGCTCATGTGAATTTTGGTTTCTATAGATGAATCTTTAAGAAGAAATTGATTCAGCTCCAGTTCATTTTGAGAGAAAGGGAAAAGCCACACTTAATAGCTTTACTCCCAGAGACATCTGAGGTATATTAAAGAGATAATAATTTAATGTAATTCTGCTGAATCCAGGTGTACTTTTCTCCTTTTCTCAATGTCCAATTCTCTTGACAATGATGATAATTTATGCTATACAAGATTTAAAGTAGTCTGAAGTTTAATTCAGTCAAATGTCATATATAAAAAAACTAACCCTTGCTGTGTACTTCTAGGGCTATTTTTGGTCTTCACCTGGCTTCTTTTGTGGTAAAACCACATATTCAAGGACAAAAGATATCATTTGCCCATCTCCCTCCATTTCTTGTTTACTGCGAATAATAATCTCTGAATGGATGAAGAAAGAGAAACACTACAGCAGAGTGAATGAGCACAGAAATAACTGACTGCCTTAGATAAAAATAATGGATGTCAGACTTACTGCATTTTACTTACTTTTTAGCCAACTGAAACATACTTTTCTCAAAGTGAAAACTACAAGGGTCTTCCTAACCCAGAGTCACAGAAAAATTTCTCAGGCCCTTCAAATGGCTGTTAACCTTGTTTCTCACAAATGTTTGGTGTTTACATCTTAGTTTTTTATACTTTTTTCTTTCTTTCTTTCTTTTTTTGAGACAGAGTCTCGCTCTGTCACCAGGCGCCAGGCTGGAGTGAAGTGGCGCGATCTCGGCTCACTGCAACCTCCACCTCCCGGGTTCAAGCAATTCTCCTGCCTCAGCCTCCCGAGCAGCTGGGAATACAGGCACGCGCCACCATGCCCAGCTAATTTTTGTATTTTTTTAGTAGAGACGGGGTTTCACCATGTTGGCCAGGATGATCTCGATCTCTTGACCTCGTGATCTGCCCGCCTCAGCCTCCCAAAGTGCTGGGATTACAGGTGTGAGCCACCGCACCCAGCCAGTTTTTTATATTTTTTAAATGTCTTCATAGCAAATTCCAACTTGAGAAGGAAATATCAAGAAATGTCAACCTATCACCACCTTAAACCAGAGGTTCTCTCTCTCAACAATCAAGATTAAAAAAAAATAAACTCCATTTGCTTTCAATTGGGAGAATCTTACTGTAAGGTAAACATTAAGAAGTAGCTCAGAATCTAACAGAATAGAACATATGTACACATATGTCTAAGATAAGACAATTATTGAAGTTACATGAATATCAAAACTTATTATTACGCAAGAAGCCATTTGAACAGAATTCTTAAACAGAGAAAGTTTGGTATATAAAAACTGCACCTCGATGTTTTAAGATAAATGGTTCCACACAAAATCTGCATTTTGTGCCTTTATAGATCTTAGGATTCATAAAAATATTATTGTGAACATAATATGTAGGCAGATGAGGTTGGGCTTTTCTAAAAAATCTGCTTTACAGAAGGTTAGGTTTCTCTCTGGAGAGCATTAGGATGCCTGAGGGGTCACCAGGTATGTACAGTTTTCTGCTATGCTACCTACCTGGAACTTGTTGCACTTGGAGAGCAGAGGGGAAGAGTTATTTTCTAGCCAACATACGATTTACTTCCGACACCCTATTATCACCCTCTCACTGCTCCCTCCCTCCCCCTTCCACTAGAGGGTTTGGGCATAATCTAATCATCAATTACTAGTAGACATTTCTCTACTAGAAAGCAGAAAAGTGTATTAATAGAAGGCAGATTTTTTTCAGACAAAAGTAACTGTCTTGCAATTTTCAGAGAACATTTACATTTTTACAAGAAATAAAGTTCATTAAAATTTATTATCATTTTAATGTGAGTTAGTTCCTGAAAAAAATACAAGATAACTTAGATAATGCCCTTCAGTATCTGTATCTGTCTAGCAACCTTGAGAAACTTAACTTTTTTTTTTTTTTGAGATGGAGTTTCACTTTTGTCGCCCAGGCTACAGTGCAGTGGCACAGTCTCAGCTCACTGCAGCCTCTGTCTCTCAGATTCAAGTGATTCTCCTGCCTCAGCCTCCCAAGTAGCTGGCATTACAGGCGTCCACCACCACGCCTGGCTAATTTTTTTGTATTTTTAGTAGAGATGGGGTTTCACCATGTTGGCCAGGCTGGTCTCAAACTCCTGATGTCAGGTGATCCTGCCCCCCTTGGCCTCCCAAAGTGCTGGGATTACAGGTGTGAGCCACCTCGCCCAGCCTAAACTTAACATTTTGAGAAGGTAATAAAATCCCTTTCAAAGATTTAAATGATGAGACTTGACAGTAATTATAGCAGGTGATAAGTACTCTGATCTTAGTAGGATTGATACATATTTTAGAAAGTTGTTTTTGTTTTAGGTTTTATTTATTATGCACACACTAAATTTCTTAGAGTGACTTCCCTATTATCTATTTCTTTGTTGCAGTAAATTCCAGGTCTCTTTAAGAAGAGAAGGGGAGGAGGAAAGAGAACCTGATGACGATATTATTGTTTGAAATGTATTTTCATAGGATTTGAAACCATGAAGGAGTAAATCTATGATGGTGGAATGCTCCAGTGCTGCTAAAATAGATACTGGGAAGGAAAGAAGGCATTTTAGATTAAAATGCTAATCTTGATGCCTAATTAGTAAAATCAGTAAGTCAACATTGTATTTCTTTTTCAAAGATGTAATCGTACCCACCTTTGTTCATCATCTGGCCTCTTGATCAAATTGAAAAGTATGTGGAGAAGCTGATCTCGTTCTTTAGGCTCAGGATGTAGGCATGCTGTACACAATATGAGGGGGATCAATTCCTAAAGAAATATGAGGGTGGAAAAATTCAAAATAAAAACACATTGCAGAATATTATTCTTTTCTTTTCCTCCAGAATATTCTTAAATGGATATTTAAAATGAAATAATCCTCAATATACAAAAGGGTAAATTTTAATTTTATAAGGTTGGTAATTCAAGAGAAAACACTAAAACCTTTCTGTGTTGGTTGTGCAGGAAATGTAAATCACAATGTGACAAAAGTTGCTTAAGATTCAACGAACCTTGTTTTTTAATCTAGTGCTTCCCAAGGGTCCACTAGCTTTTATACTAAATAACATTCATCATGTGACATGCTGACATCATAATTTTAATTCTGAAAGTGTTTTTAAACAAAAGTTGCAGAAGTTCACTATATTTTAAAATTTAAAGAGATAATAAAAAATACAGACTGCTCTTCCCACTTCTAATAGGACAATATAATGCCTTCCTTATGATTAGATATAATCTAATAATTTTGTACCTTTAGCACTTGACCCAGTGCCTAATTAAAAAGACCATTTTCACAGATGTTGAATCCCTCAGTACTACTACAGAGTATCAGTAGAAATATTTGATGTTGAAATATAAATTTTAAACAACAATTTTGTTTTCTTCACCTTCAATATGCAGAGGTAAATTCAGCATTTTATAGGAAAGTAACAGCTAAAAGTTTATTTCTAAGAAATACTTGAAATTAATTAGGTTGTTTTACATTTTAATTAAGATGAAATTCTTAACACTAAAGCGCATTCAAAATACATTGATTTTTCATTTGAGTGGATTTTCAAATCTAAGAAGAATAACAGTCCAAAAGTAATAAAATATTTTTCAGAGAAATCCTCTCAGTTATAAAAACAGTATTTTGTAAATAATCACTATAATGTAATTAAGAAGGGAAGAATGACTGCACTCATTTCTCTTTCCCATCTGCCTTGATACTCACCGAAAATTGTTAAGAGATTTGTTTGTAATATATAACAAAAATAATAATGTGACCTGAAGAAAAGCATGATAAAAAATCTATAATGAAGTACTTTCACACTTTGAAGATGCTTCCGTAGAGACGATTTTTAGAAGAGTTGAAACTGAAGCTTAAATGCATGACTAGAAGTCTCTCTCCATTATTTCTAAGGGTCTTTATGTATTATTTTAAGATCATAATTACATGGTATAAATCTTAATCTGAAGGTACAAAGATATAGGTAAGAGGAGCTAAGAATAAATCTGAGAAATAAAGAATGTGAAACATTTATTCTGCAATTTTCAGTCTTCCTGTTTGGGAAACTCTGCAGGTTTTACCTTAGTGAATAATTGAAAAGGAATAAAAAATAATTAGGAATAATAATTTTGCACTGGAAATGAGAGACAGAGCATATGTACAGATCCTGTATGTTTTCTCTAGAGGTTTAATATAATGCTTGATGGATCAGTCCTGATTCTGCAGAAGAAAATAAACACCCTTTTACAAAATATTAAATATTCTATCTGGCTGGAAATTTCACAATATTAGGGCAGGAGATCATTAATACCAAGGACTGTCCTAATCCTTAGTTGATTCCATATGGGCTGCTGAGGGGCAATGACACTACTGAAAGGACTAAGACATTGCATCATCAGGGCATCCTACTGAAAGTAGAACCTTAAGGATGAAAAGTAGTTATTCTAGAAGCATTAAAAAGTGAGAAGCTATTCTAATGCCTGTAAACCAAGAAAGGCCCTAAAAATTTTATTTTACTTTGTCTTTATGTCAGATCTTATTTCCTCCTAATCCCCCTTCCTGCTTTCCCATCATCTCTATGTGTATATTTCTCGTATTATTTTTTCCCATTCTCTCCCTAGCCTGTTACTGTTTAAAGTTATGAAATGAAGGTAAGATATTTGCTGTAATTGCTAACACACACACACATACACACTTAGAGTATAATCTTTAACTTCCTTGTCTCAAAAACAAGCATACAAAAACAACTATGTTGCACTTTATCCTTATGCCTTATATTTTCTTTTCTTTTTCTTTTTTATCATAAGGCTTAGAAATCCTCAATCAAGGAGGGAGTTTATGTCATATATTAATATGGATAATACTTTAACTGAAATATGGCTACAGATATGCCAAACTGAGAACTCCAGCCTGGGAGCTAGAAGAGTTTTTATCTTGGTTTACTCCATATTACCAAAGAAACTAAAGAAAAGCACAAATTTCTCTTTTGGTTTCCTCAAGTGAAACATGTAGGAATTAAGATTAATGCACAAATGGAAAACACTTCACATACATTCTGCAATTTATCTAGTGCTGCTAATTTTTCCTTCTGAAAGCAAAGGTAGCCTCAACAAGCCTTTTCAACAATTTACGAATCAATTTACGAATCAATTCAAATTAACATGTTCGAAGGAAAGTATTTGTGAGTACATGTCTCCTTGAACCCTAAATTTCTGTGAATTTAAGACTTTGAAAAAAATACTTTTCACTTTTCTTAATCACAGTAATAACTGATATTGCCATTAGCTTTTATTTCTTGCTGGCAAATTAACAACATGTGGGAAATCACTGCCAATAATTTTTGGTTGCTATTCCATGCCAAGGAGAGTGGTACACCTTGGCATATTACGGCTATGGCAGTTACAATTCAGAGTGTAAAGGATGCTGGATGGCTTCTTCCTCTTACAGCAACACAGAGCTGAGAAGAGATCAAGTAAGTGAGGAAGAAAAATGTAGAAAGAGTGGTCTGTTTCTGACAGAGCCAGCAGAAACACGATTAAGACTTGAATTCCTAGATTGAGACTGGCCCCAAATCTGCTAATTTCTCTATTACCCATTTATTTACAACTTCTATTTGTATTGCTATTAAAATAAAATAATAGATTGTAAAGTATATGTCTATTATTTATTCCCATTTATTTATTGTGAATTCATCTTTCAAGTCTCTAAAACACTAATAAATCCACACCAGAATTTACTAAGTCTGTATTTACCATCTGCAGACTATTCATATGTTAATAGGCTTGAATCAATATTCTCCCTTTGGCATCATCTCTCCCACTGAAAAAGTATAGTCTTAAAACTTTCCTTATAATTCTGAATACAGCATTTAAAAAATGGTGACTAAATTTCCATCAGAAGACAAGGTGTTTAAAAAATATCTTTGAAAGACTAAATGTAAATGTAATGAGGATAACAGAATAAAAAATCCTTAGGCATATAAGATTTAATATCTCATATAATATTAAAATAATAACCATGGTAAGAAAATACCTATGGCTTTGGTAATATTAGATCCAAGAGGTACTTTTTCTGCTTCACATAATAAAACTTATGTGTCTGCATTTCTTTCTTAAGAGACTGGGTCTTGTTATGTTGCCCAGGCTTGAATGCAGTGGCTATTTACAGGCGTGATAATAGCACACTACTGCCCCAAACTCCTAGGCTCAAGAGATCTATCGTGGGTAGTGACTATCTGGGGCTGGTGTTGGTCTGAGCAGTAAAAATAATTTGCCAAGACAGTTGTGGGTAAAGAAAGGAAAATTTATTAGACAAAGTAGGAAAATACATTGCAAGAAAGCAAAGGGCAGATCAGCAAGACAGGAGCTAACTGCAAGGAGACAAAGGCTTGCTGGTGCTTACACTATGTGGTGAAGAGGGCTTTGAGCAGTACTGATAAAGCTAAGGTTTCAGTGAGCTAAGTTGGATTTTTCTGTTAGCTGAGGTGTCTGGTGTTGGCTTCGTGCAGGAAGACTGTGAGTTATTTGCACAGGAGGGCTATGTGTCCTGGACCATGAAGAAAGGCAGACTTACAGTTTATCCGCTTTCTTTTTTTGCTATCCCTCAGTCTTGCCAGCCCAACCTCTCCTCCTTATTTAGAACTCCACAAGATCCTCCTGCCTCAGCCTCCTGAGTAGCTGGACCTATGTGCCACTGAGCCCAGTTAACATATCCATATTTTAAGCAATAAGAATCTTTAATATTTAAAAACGTGATTTGGCAACCTAGAGAGTACTCAGTAATGTGTATTGAAGCGAAATATTAAACCAAGTGTCTATGACCATTAAAGAGGAAATCAGTATAGTGATCCTACTGCAGAATTTCTAGGACTTTTAGAATTCATTCATAGAAGAGGATTAGCATTTGAGACCAGCATGGGTAACATGGCAAAACCCCATCTCTACCAAAAATACAAAAATTAGCTGGGCGTGGTGGTGTGCACCTGTAGTCGCAGTTACTGGGGAGGCTGAGGTAGGAGGATCTATTGAGGCTGCAGTGAGACGTGATCATGCCACTGCACTCCAGCCTGGGTGATGGAGTGAGACTCTGTCTCAAAAAAAAAAAAAAAAAAAAAAAAGGTTTTCTTTGTGTCAATGGTAATCTTTTGAAATTGATGTGATCTACCTATCCATATTTAAATAAATCAAGATAATTCTTTCACACAATCCAAAGGAAAAACATGCTGAAACAACTGGAGAGGGAGCAGAAATGACTGAAGAAGGAAGGAAAGATAATAAGCAACAGGAAAATAGCTGTTCTAAGCAGCTAAGATATCCTTCGCTTATCAGTACTCTGTCAAGAGTATATACAAATATAATGTGACATATTTACTTATTAGTGTCAAGATATAAGATACACTTGTATCTTGGCTTATCAGTACTGTAATTGTCACATTATACCCAAATGTGATATATATTTGGATACCACATTATATATCACATTTGGATATAATGTGACAATTACAGTACTGATAAGCCAAGATACAAGTGTGTAAAATTTAATACATAGCACAGAAAGCATGGCTTGTCAGTATAAGACAAGGAGGGTCAAGAAGGCAGTGTAAACATGTAAAATAAAGGGTATAAGGAAAACAATAATGCAAATGTGATGATAAACAGTACTAACGTGGGCTTTAGTGACTAGAAACAATAAGGTATGGTAGCAACTGTGGCTAACTAGAGATCCCATGTCCCACCTACAGGGGACAGAAACTGTGCTCCATTGAAAAAATCATTTGGAAATGTAAGCCCAGTGCTCTTAGACTGGACAAAAACTCCAGACTAGGAGTTTTTGAAAAAGGCCAAAATTTTGTATTTTTAGGTAAAATATCAGTTTTTAAAAGTTTAATAACTAGCACATCATTTTTAACTGGCCAAAGAACTGAGTAGGCCAAACAAAACCTATCTGTGAGCCTTTGTTGGTCTGCAGATAGTGTACAACATCTGATTTAAGTTTCAGTTGAAATTTTTCAGCATGTTCCTATTCATATAAAAAGAAAACCCAATAAAGACAGACATTACAAAGACTCACATAAGAAAAAAAAAGGATTACTCACCTCTGTAAAAGTTCTACAATTCAAGGGCTGCTAAAAATAACTATCTTAGAATTATTAATATTAAATATCTATAATTTCTGGGGCTCAATCTTTAAGAAACCTAATTAAAGTACTTAAATAACTTTAAGTCTCACTATTGCTAAAGAAATGTGATTTACTCCCAAAATTAAACATACACACATGCCAACATCACATAGGTATAAAGATAGTCAAAACTTCCTATCTACTTTATTATACTTATCCACAATCCTAATGTATAAATCTCATAGAGTTATGATCCTCTGAGGTGATCATTAATCACAAGTTTTCCATGAAGGAAACATGAATGGCAATGTAAAAGATCAAAGTCTAGTTTCTCATGAGATGGGAGGTCTGTAGGGGTACCAATCACTTTAAAAACTTTTAGGGAACTGGTTCTCTCCTTTGCCTTTTTTTGTTACAGCTTTACAGAGATAAGTGGTTTTCTCCTTTGCCTTTTTAATGACAGTTTTATTGAGCTGTTTCACCTTTCATAAAGTCCATCCATTTCAAGTGTATATGCAGTGGTTTTTAGCATATTCAGAGTTGTACAACCACCATCACAATATAATTTTAGAAGACTTTCAATATCCCAAAAGGAAAGCTTGTCCCTATTAATAGTCTCTCCTCAGTTTTACTCCCATCTCAGCCCCAGACTTCTTTGATTTTCCAGCTTAGCTAGCTGATAGAATATATTTCCTTGGCATAGAATGAAAATGAAAGTTAAATTTTGATGCATGATTACAAAAAATGCTACTTGAAGTAATCTTTAACAAAATTTTATTTTTTAATTACAAAATTTCCTCTTCAAATGCAGTTAAAGCAGAAATTGTGAAAAACCAACCACTTTACCTTATTTACTATATACATTTATCAAATGATAAATATATTTATTTTATGATTTGGCTCAAAAGATTCAAGTTTCCTCAACCAATCCATTAAAATGAACTACTGTGTAAGCCACATATAAAAAACTAGTCCATCTTTTAATTTTTTCTCCCACAATGAACAGGCATGGAACTATAGAAAAATCAACCAAACCCAAAGCCAGCAGAAGGAAGGATATAATAAAGATTACAGCAGAAATAAATATTTAACTTTAAAATATAAGTTAGTAAGAGACTACCATTATTTCAAAGAACCTAAGAGGTACATTTTTTAAAAAGGGTTTCAGTATCTTCGAAATTGGGGTGTATCTTATGGTAGACAGCATGCCATAATTTAATTGGGATTATTTTTCTTTCTTAAAGAAACATAACTGTTACAACCAATTGCATCTGAGCTTTAAAATAAGATATACTGAATTAAAAAAAATTATAATTGTAACCTGAAGATTGAGTAAGGTTACTTTTCTTTTTTTAAAGAAAAACAAATAATGCTAATATCTATATTCATTGTGTTTTCTATTTAAAAAAATTAAAGTTTAATTTATTAGACAGCTTTGATTAAACCTTTATCCCACTCTCTTTAAAAAAAACAGTAGGTCACAAAATCAGTTGAATGGGTCTTTTTTTCATTGTTTTTCTTTTTTCATTGTTTATTTAAGGATTTTCTGTTTTACTTTTCCAAAATATTTATAAAATCATGTATGCTAATGCTTGTCTTTACTAACTTTTTTAATTAGTAAAGGCAATACTTGATTTGTAAAGCTTTTAATTTAATATATGTAAGTATATACTAGTACATGATGTAAAACATTTTTTTTACTGAAGGTGTAATCAAAGTTTAAAAGCACTAATAGATCTTCATATCATGATAGAAAAAGTAAAATCTAATGTTAAGTATAAAAACGGCAAAGTAGAGAATAGTGCATAGAATACAGTATCATTTGTTTAAGTCATGAGGAAAAGATCACATATTTCAATTCATACACGCACAAAGTATCTCTGAAAGAATATAAGACAGTGCTACAATAATAGTTGGAGTCTTCAATACCCTACTTTCATATTGCACAGAAATTCTAGACAGATCAATAAGGAAATAGAAAACCAGAACCTTATAAAACAACTAAATCTAATAAAATTATACAAAACACTCCACTCAACATCAGCAGAATATATATTCTTCTCAAATGCACATAGAACATTCTCCAGGACAGACCATAAGTTAGGCATAGGTAATTCTTAGTTCATTTAAGCTCAGAATCATATAAAGTATTTCTCTGACTACTACAGCATGAAATTAAAAATTAGCAACACAAGAAAAATGGAACATTCACAAATATGTGGCTATTAAATAACATGCTCTTAAATAAGCAATAGGTCAAGGAAGAAATCACGAAGAAAACGAGAAAACACTGAGATGAATGAAAATGAAAACAACATACCAAAGCTAATGAGATGCAGTAAAAGCAGAACTCAGAGGGAAATTTATAGCTGTAAATACCTACATTAAAAAAGATCCCAAGTCAATAATTCGATATCTTATGGAACTACAGAAAGATCAAACTAAGCCCAAGGCCAGCAGATGAAAAGAAATTATTAAAGATTAGAGCAGAGATAAATGAAATATAGACTAGAAAAATAAAGAGAATCAACAAAATCAGAAGTTGGTTCTCGAAAAGAGAAACAAAACTAACAAACATTTAGCAAGACTGACTGAAAAAGAGAGAAGATGCAAATAACTAGGATCAGAAATGAAAACAGAGATGTTAATACCAACATTACAGAAATTAAAAGAAATACAAAAGTTAATACTATGAACTGTTCATCAATAAATTAGATAATCAGGATGAAATAAACTAGTTCTTAGAATCACAGAAATCACCAAACTGATTCAGTAAGTAGAAAACCCCAACAGACTTATAACAAGGGAATAGATTGAAGAGTTCCTATATACTCTATTAAGCCAACCTTAGCCTGATAACAAAACCAAAGATACCACAAGATAAGAAAACCACCGAACAGTAGCCCTACTGAATACAGACACAAAAATACTCAACAAAATACTAACAACAGATCCAAAAGCACATTGGAAGGTTTATAAACCAAGACCAAATGGGATGTATCCCACGAATGCAAGACTGGTTTAACATAAAATCAGGGAATATATTAATAATACAGGTATATCACAGTAGAACGATGGGTGAAAATCACATTATCATCTCAACAGATGCAGTAAAAGCATGTGGCAAATTCAATGCTATTTCATGATAAGAACATTTAGCAAACTACGGATAAAAGGAACTTCCTTAATTTGATAAAGGACATTTATAAAAATTCTATAGCAAACATAGTCAATGGTGAAAGATTGAAAGCTTTCCTGTAAGATCAGAAACAAGGCAAGAATATCTGCTTTGTCAAAACACTACTCTCCAAATTGTACTGGAAGTCCAAGCCAGAGCAATTAAGCAAGAGGAAAAAATAAAAGCCATCTAAATTGTAAAGAAGAGGCAAAACTATCTCTCTACGTGCAGATGACATGATTCTATATATGTAGAAAATCTCATAGGAACCACAAAAAACTAATAGAATTAATAAGCAAATGTAGTAAAGCTGCAAGATTTAAGATCAACACACAGTGATCAGTGTTTTTTTGTTAAACCAGAATAAACCTTTCCTTTCTCGAAAAGAAAATTAAAAGAACAATTCCATTTACAATACCATCCAAAAGAACAAAATACTTAGTAATAAATGTAGCCAAAGAAGTGAAAAAACTGTACATTGAAAACTATAAAATGTTACTGACAGAAATTAAAGATTTAAAACAAAAAGACATTCCATGTCCATGAACTGGAAAACTTAATGTTGTTAGGATGGCAATCTTCCCAAAGAGATCTACAGATTTAATGTAATGTCTATAAAAATTTCAATGACCTGTTTTGCAGAAGTGGAAAGTTGAGCATCAAATTCATATGGAACTGCATGGGGCTGCAAAAAGACAATAGTGAAATGCAGTTGGAGGACTCAATGTCCCAGTTTCAAAACTTACTATAAACAAAAGTTATCAAACCAGGGTGGTAGTGGCATATGGCTAGACATACAGACCAATGGAACAGAACTGAAAGCCTAGAAATAAACCCAAAGAATCTAGGCCCAACTGATTTTTGACAAAAGTAGCAAGATTATTCAAAAGAGAAATTTTTTTCTCTTGAACTGTTTCCGGATAACTGGATAGCCATATGAAAAGAATAAAGTTAGACCCTATTTCACTCCATATATAATAGATCAAAATAGATCACTGACCTAAATATATATAAAAAGGTTTTCTTCTAATTGTTTTGTAAGTTTAGCTCATGTATATTCATATACATATATATATCTTCTATAACATTGATTGATTTGGCAAGGGATTCTTAAAATCGATACATAAAGCACAAACAACACAAGAAAAAAATAGATAAATCAGATTTTATAAAAATGGAAAACATTTGCCCATCAAAGGATATGATCAAGAGTATAAAAAGAAAACCTACAGGATGAAAAAAAATATTTGCAAATCATATATATGATAAGGGTTTACTACCCAGAATATATAAAAAACTCTTACAACTCAAAAACATGAACATAAACAATCAAATTTAAAAATGATCAAAAGACTTGAAAGAATACTCTACAAGCTAGCAAAATTGACTGCATGTGGGACAGAAGCTCAAGGACAGGAATAAAGGAATTTTCAATGTACCTCTTTTTACATTAAAAAAAGTTACACCGTGTAAATATATGAATCAAAACATTAAACCCTGTTTCTAATGCTCTATTTATGTAATTGGCTAAGATATTACTATATTCAGTTTACTAGAGAACATTGAAATTGTATTTAAATACCAATAAAAAGGCTTTTGCAGACAACAGAATATCAAACTTGAGAAATAAGAAGTCAAAATATTAATCCTTCAATTAAAAGTTTTTTAAAAATGTAGATTTATCACTTAAGCCCTGGAGTTTGAGGCTGTAGTGAGCCATAATTGTGCCACTGCACTCCAGCCTAAGTGACAGTGCAAGAGGCTGTCTCAATAAAAAACCAAAAAACCAAACCAAAAACTGACAACTCTGTCTCCCATAGACAGAGATATATAGAGATTTATAATAAGAAACAGGTGAAATATTAAAAAGTAATTCAATATCAAGAGATTTAATGAAAAAAAGTTTTGTTCTTTTATGCCCAGGGATTGATTTTAAATCAAACTAAGACATATTTCATTATTTACCAATTTAATTTTGAGGAAATACAATTTTGTTTTATTATAAATGGCAACTTTTCCGATAAAACATATAAATAATTAAATGAACAAAGATGATCAGTTTTTCAGGAAACGATTATATATTTTTTAATTATAAAAAATTTAAAATCAGCCAGAAAAGTAAACATCATACCACAAATTAGATATATGTGTGCATATATGCATATAATCTGTATGTATAATGTATCTGATTACTAATGATGCAAATTTATAAATATTACATGCAGTACAGTCAGATTTTAGTGGTAGTCTTTTATGATAATATGGAAAATTAAAATCAAAAAGCTAAAACTGAATTTCATAATAATCAGGTTTCTGTAATATTTTAAAGATGATATTAAGGAAATATGGTAAAAAGGATGCAAACATTAACGCATTACATGGATTAAGTAACAAGCTAAAAAAGGAAAAGAAGCTCAAACACCATTCTGCCAGGCAGAACTGCAAAACAATCTGAAATTGGACACTGATCCTTCAAGACATATAATACTTTCCATATTTATTAATATCTTATGACTATTTTAAAATAATTAGGTAAGAATAAAGCCATCAGTAGGGAAACCATCTTTTTAATTGTTTTTATTAAAAACCTATGGGGACAAGAAATTTTAAAGCTCTACATGTTTTCTTGAGGATCAGTACAAATTTCTTGAGCTAAATGGATAATTGAAAATAAGCTTTAAATGGGTTTTGCCAATGCATTATGTACCTATCATACTGTAGGTCCCAGAAATTATGAGTAAAATCAGTGGTAAATATTAAGAAGATAACAATATGATATATTCTAAAATATTCTTTATCTATTCTTTATAAAATGTTTTTGATCTAAAAATTTTATCTCAAAAACTGAATAATTCAATTAAATAATTTAAATTATTTGCAAATAAACCATCCACTGTCATTTAAATGAGATTACAGATAACTTTCCATTAATCTTTTATTGATTAAAATTTAACTATATTTAATAATAATTTATAAATACAACCATAAAAATAACTTCCTACAGTATTTATGGATCATAACATAGGGTATGTGGACTCAAATGTATTTGGAAATGTATTTTGGATACTTAAAGCATCTGTCAATAACAGGTTAACTGCAAGAAAAATAGAAAAGGTACTTTTAAAAGTTGTTTTAGTCAATATTATGACTATTCTATTATAAGAGAAATGTGATTTATTGCCAAACAAGCATAATAACACATTTATAATCGGCAACTTCAAGTACATTTAAGACAAGTGTTACATTATTCATTCCTGTTAATTTAATACAAAGACTGTCCATTTCTGTAGATATATGAAGCATATCATACCAAGAGCAGAGATAATTAGTTAACTGGTAATGTAAAAACCAGACAGTGTTCATGGCACATAAATGGACCTACAGTAATAGTTAGTGCTGCAGAAGCTAACAACGATTTAAGCAAAATCGGAAAAACATGAATACCATGCAGTTTTACTGAACTCACCTGACAGAGGTGTAAAACCATTCTCTAGGAGCAGAGATGCATGCACAAAAGTAAGATTATGATTGCAAGTAATAGACTTTAACAAAATAAAAATATAACACTAAACTTCAAAATGACAAAAAATGGACAACATGATGGGATTACTGGGATGGAAATACTTTTATGTGTCTTACCTCTCTCTTTGCCAATAGCACATTGGGAACGATGTGTGGCAGGCAGCGTCCCAGCATTAACATAACACTTTTTTCACTGTCTGCAATGCGAGACACCTAGAAAACCAAAGAATTAATAAATGATGATAGTGGAGAACTTCCATGCATAATAATATGGAAAAGTTCATTCTTTAGGCCCTGACATCTCTGCTCTAAATACATATTCCAATATTTGAACTTATGTAACAACAACAACAACAGCAGTGCTCTAAACGACATTAATATTTCTTTGGGCTAGAAACAGATTTAAAATGCCATTAAAAGCAAGGATGAAGCCAAGGAGGCCTCATAGGCTCCATTTCTGGGAACAAGTAGTGGGGATAGCACAGGAGTAGGGCAGCCTCAATGTTTGTTTTTGTCCTTGAAAAGATGCTCACAAAGCTACAACCATTGGCTACAGTGATAATCTGTACAAAGAACTTGCAAATACAAGGGGTAGGCTAAGGAAGGGGATTCAGTCTTACAATGAGGATTGCCAGAGTGCATCCAAACCATCCTCTAGCTCTGTGATATTGTCAGTGACACTGTGGAACAGAAGCCAATGGGAAGTCAAGTGAAGTGAAACACAAAACAGCTAGAAAGAGAGGAGTGAGTAGAGAGGTAAGAAAAAGCAATAATAGGGTTTGGCGCTGTGGCTCATGCCTGTAATTCCAGCACTTTGGGAGGCTGAGGCAGGTGGATCATGAGGTCAGGAGTTCAAGACAAGCCTGGCCAACATAGTGAAACCCTGTCTATACTAAAAATACAAAAATTAGCTGGGCGTGGTGGTGCATGCCTGTAGTCCCAGCTACTTGGGAGGTTGAGGCAGAAGAATTGCTTGAGCTGGGGAGGCAGAGGTTGCAGTAAGCTGAGATTGCACCACTGCACTCCAGCCTGGGCGACAGAGTGAGACACTGTCTCAAAAGAAGAAAGACAAACCAAAATAGAACAAAAACCAATAATAATAAAATACCCCCTCAAGATCAATCTGTAAAAATAAATATAAAATAGTTGAAACTAATATGCAAGCTAATAAACTCAACTATTGGACATAACCACTACTAATGAAATGAAAATAATGGAGTAATTTAAATAAACAATATATAGACAGTGCACACTTAAGTTGGTTTTCTGAATTATATCCAAGAGGTGCTATCACTAGACATACTATTAAAAATAGAGTTTATAAAAGGTCACTTTAATGTTAATAGAAAAAACAGAAATGATCACTACTTTCCTTAAAAGTATAAAATTTTAAGAACTATTTCTTAAAGCATTATTGTAAATAATGGATTTGCATTTGAAATATAGCCTTATCACAGATGCTTCTGTAGAAGAGATACTAAAAAGAAGAAAAACAGTAGAATGTTTTTAAAAAGTTGTGGGAATAGGTGGGATAATTTACCTCGTATCCTAAACGACTATCTGCTGACATTCGACAAAAAGAGAGTAGTGCTTGATGGAATGCAGGAGACAATTTCCTAGAAGAAAATATTGTATGAAAAAGAGATAATACCAAAGAATTACCGTTGACATTTAAAGAGAAATTTAAGTTACATATTACAACTCCCATTCCTGCATTAATCCTACCCCACAAATGCTAACCAGATTTCTGAGCCACCAGTGACTTGAACACTTAACTAGAGAAACTTATACAGGTCACTTAGGAGAAAAAAAAACCAACACTAACTGGTGTTCTTGCAGTAGTCTGATGTTATGTGAATAAATGGCATTTATAGTTAGTAGATCAAATCTAAAGTGGTATAGCAGATCAATGACTATAGAAATGATTTGCAAATCTGAAATAAAGACTTTCTCTACCCCTAATTCTCTATGGGAAACACAAAGGTAAAGTGGATATGCACAGGTTGACCTGGTATATTACTGAGAGGAATTAAAGTTTTGCAGATATATGTAATGCTAATGATAAATCTGATTATTAGAAAACCACATACAATGAGTCTAAAGATAAAGGAGCACTTCATTCAATATTCATGATACATTTTAAAGAAAGTTTCTGTTTGCAGTTGAAAATATTAGCCTATTTTCTTTAATAAAGGAGGTTAAAATATTTATATTTCTAAAACAATACCAATCTCTATGTAGTATTATTCATAAAATTATGACTAAGAGTTGTACTTTGTGTTGTTAGATCTACAAAGAAAAGGCTAACACCAAAAATTACACAATAAAGCTTATTTAGTATATACCACAAAGTGGTGCTCAGTAATTTCTGATTATAGAGTGCTGTACCAAAGCTTGAGACTTTTGCTCTTTTATGCTTCTTCCATATTCTCTCAGAAAGGGACCATAATCCTTCCTCTTGTCCAAATCAGAAACCTCAAATCAGCCTTGATCCTTTTTTTTGAGATGAGGTCTTGCTGTATTGCCAGCGCTGATCTAGAACTCCTGGGCTCAAGTGATCCTCCTGAATACCTAGGATTAGAGGCACATGCCATTGTCCCTGGCTTCCTTCCCTATATTTTCACCCCAAATCCATTCAATCTTTTAACTTCTAATAATCTTGCAGATCTGTATACTTCTTTCCCTTCCCATTACCAATGTTTCAATATAGAACAGGCCTCCATCATTTCTTACTTGGATTCTTCCAACATAATACGTGTAGTTTCCTTTCTCCCAGTCTTGCTACCTTCCAATTACCTCTAGCTCAGAGGGCCCGTTCCAAAGCTCAGATACCATCATGTCCCAGCCTCTAAAATCAATTAACACAAGCTTATATGACTTCTTAGACTTGGTTTACCTCTCCAACTTCGTCTTCTGTCACTCTTTTTACTAGCATTTTTTGCTTAAGCCTTACTAAGTCCTTCTTTGTTCCCCTAAAGCACTGTTTTGTTTGTGCACTTGGAAAACTCTTTCTTTTACCTCTTTGTTTGTGAACTCTTACTTAGTCTTGAAATCTCAGATGACACTTCTATGAAACCTTTCCTGCTCTGAAGACTAGGTTAGCGCCTTGATTACATGTTCCCAAAGGAAAATGAACCTCTTTTATCATACTGCTTTTCATACCTTAGTGTTATTGCTTGTCTCTCTCTCTCATACTACAGGGTTTGAGGTTTGGGCCATGTCCATTCCGGCTCTGTGACACCCCCCTCCTAACACACACCCCTCTACTACGCACAGAAATAGTGAAAAAGTTGTGGTTCATGAGTGGAAAGCTTTACTTAAATAAAAATCCAATACTTCTTAATAATAATGAGGACTTGTAAGTCTAAAGCAAATTAGTTGTGCTATTCTAAGATATGTTCATAGCAGGCATAACATCTTTCTATTTAATAGGAAATGAAGTATGACCTTGTGGATGAAAATGCACCATAGGATATTTGTAAGAATTAAATGAATTAGTATACATGAAGCACTGATCATTCTGTCTGACATGTAAAAACAGCTCAGTAATATTCCTTTCTGAAAAGTATTTTTTAAATTATAATCTAAAATTTAAAAAATTCTATTTT
This sequence comes from Cacajao melanocephalus, assembly GCA_963573385.1. Taxonomy (NCBI): domain Eukaryota; kingdom Metazoa; phylum Chordata; class Mammalia; order Primates; family Pitheciidae; genus Cacajao; species Cacajao melanocephalus. The sequence continues at coordinate 5,177 of CAUYLG010021648.1, read as the reverse complement.
GTCTCTTCCACTAGGAAACATAATCATAAAGTGCAGAGATCAATCTTTTTGTCATCTGTGAGTTCTGCAAGCCAATATAAATTAAATATATGAATTAAAAAAAGAATATTAATGATGTAATATTAGTAATGGAAGCAGCCACAGGAAAAAAAAAACTAGGAGCAAAAATGATTACTTCTTTAACACAGGCAACTATGCAGCACCAAAATACTCCTCTGAGTGTGATAACAACTAAAGGACAGAGAAAAGGTAAAAAGCACTGGGTAAGTGTTTAGAGAGTATAGTAATATACATATTATTTATGGGTTTAAGTACTTAGCTAAGATAGAACCTATCCCATTGATGGGTAATTCCTTTTTGATTTAATTTAACCTAGTAACTAATTATTTTGTGACTTTTTTTTTGGCAACTGCTTTGTCATGTGTTAAGTTCATGTCAAACGTAAAAATTCATATATCCAATCTACAAAAAGCAGTTTAATAAGAATGGTAGCTCTTCTCATTTGACATGTACTAACTAGCTAAAAGATGCATTTCAAAATACAGTATGCATACTAACCTATTGGGTTTATCAAAATGAACTGTGGTTTTACTTGATGGAGAAGAAGGTGGCAGTCCTTCTCTTTCTCTCCTGGGGAATGAATTTGGGGAATTCTCTTTAGGAATAGTGGAATCAACTTCATCTGGTACTGAAAGATGAATGTCCGTGTTTTTTCCCTTGTCTGAACTATTTACAGCTGGATGCTGGCCACTGTCCTCAGAGTCTTTGTGGGGCAACTGATCCAAAGAAGGCTGAACAGAGTCACAAACTGCTGGGATGGCAAAGTGTTCATTTTTGAGGAAGTCCATTTCACTGTAGAAAGAAAGACAAATTAACAGAAATCATCAGAGGACAACTGTAAAAAGTAGCATAAATGTCATGATGAATTTAACGTTTTAAAAGTGTATTTAAAAGTATTAGTAGCAAATGGTTGGCAAGTGAGAAATCTTCTTTATGCAATATTCACTGTTGCTTCATATATCTAAAAATGTAGCTATACACTCAACAACGAAGCATAAATGGCCTTAAAAACCCCGCTTTTGATTAGCAATTAAATTTTTTTATTCATTTGCAAAATGAGGATAACTCCCTGAAACCCACAGGATTATTATAAGAACTAAATGGAATAATGAATGGGAAATATGTACAATGCTAATGTGAAGGAGAAATCAAAACATCTTCTTTCTTACTTCCAAGACACATCGATTGTAAGATCACCATATTGATTTAGTAACTTGTTTTGGGAAAAAAGACATATTACTATTTTAAATATATTAAACAATTACAAAACTTTCTTTCAGAAGTATTAAAACGTGAAGCAGCTATGCCTTACAATTGGAATGTTGTTTCATATATGTGTATAACTTGCCAATATCTTTAAAGACGTTAAGAGGATTTTTAGGAATGATGATCAAGTACTAACCTTTTAAGTCTTCTGATTTGCTCCATCAATGACCATTTCTCACTATTTAATAAACTAATTTTATCTTCTAATTTCTGTACTAATATGGAGTTCTAAAATCAAAACAGGAGAAAAACAGAAACTCAAGATCTCACTGTATGCTTTTACATAGTTTAAATACTTTTTGTGGACTTGACTAATTAGTTGGTATCTCTCACCTCTGCAGGCTGGGGAGTTTCCAGAGTTGGAGGAAGGTTGCCTATAATTGGTGTAAGGGCCTCTAACTCATCTTCTTCTACTCCACTGGCCACATCTACAAGATCTTTTCCAGTCACTTGATGATTTCCAAAATCTCGGTAGAGCTGCAATAAGTCTGGAGGTTTTGGAATATTTAATCCTACATCATCCCATAATTCAAAATCCTAAAAGATACAAAATAATAATATAAAAAATCTTTGATGAAATTTTACCTTTGATTTTTGAGATTCATATTATTGCTAATACCTTTTTTTTAAGATAGGGTTTTGCTGTGTTATGCAGGCTGGAGTACAGTGGTGCAATTATAGATAGCTCATTGCAACCTCGAACTCCTGGGCTCAAGTGAGCCTCCTACCTCAGCCTCTCAAGTAGCTGGAACTACAAGCACCCACCATCATGCCCAGCCAATTAAAAAAATTTTTTTTGTAGAGATGGTGTCTACTTTGTTGCCCAGGATGGTCTCAAACACCTGGCTTTAAGCAAATCTTCCTACTTTGGCCTCCCATAGTGTGGAGTTTACAGGTGTGAGCCACCACAGCCAGCCTCTGCGAATATCTTGAAAACCCAATGCAATCACAATTTCGTTGTAATATCAAAGTGTATGTTCCAAGTGAGTAAATATCAGTCTGAAATCTACTTTACATCTTCCACTATCCAATATTATTCTTTTAAGTTTCCTGACATTCTAGATAAATAAAAGTTTACTTGTCTTAGATATCAAAATGTTACACAATTTTTTTATTACATCTCTTAAAAATGTAAACTCTTTTAACTTTGTTTTATATTAACTTGAAGCTCATAAAACATGCTCAAATATTTGCATGAAGTCATAAAAGATGTCTAGATTAAGGAAGTCAGTACATAAATTGTTCCTATTACTTATAGGTTATAAGTAAACCCATTGATATCATTAATTTTGTTCTTCCTTTATTACTACAATGTAATACATATTAGTGTAACCTCTAGTGGGTAAGGAGACAATTTAATCTACATGTCTTCTTGCTGTAAATGTTTGAATATAATTCATCATATTAAAAACGCTTCTGGCAATTTTCAGAACCCAAATAACTACTCTTCAATTTGTTGTATATTCAAACATGTTCAACAGTTTTATTAACTCTAACACAGTTTCATTAAAAGTACTAAAAAGCATAGCATCTTAAGCATTCTATAGGCAAAGTTTTTAGAAAAGCTTTATGAAGTTGCTGAGTAATCAACTGCATGTAAATACATTGTCTCACCATTCTCTCTTCCTCTAATATATCAGAATTTAGTACTAATTTATTATAACTTATGAGAACCTCTATGAAAAACTATGGCATATTAATTTGAACATTCTAAATGTGATATTCTTAGTCCTTTGATGGTTTATTTGAATAATGAGATAGCTATTACTGAACTAAATCTGGGGCAGGCATGAGTATTATAAGTGAGGGCTTTAGAGAAAACCGGATATAAGTATGAAATTTGTATTTATCTCCACTATTACTGTTACAAGTTAATTTGAGGGAGACTTAAACTGGTCATCTGTAAAATGGGTATAATATTTATTACCTCTTAGGGTTTTTGTAAGGATAAATTAAATGAATATTACACATAATTCAAATGTCCATTTATCTATCATTCATCCAAAATTTAAGATATATTTACCTTGTGCTTAGAACTAGAAATAATTTCTAGTTGCTCCATATCCTTTCCAAAACTTCATACAGTCTTAGCTAAACATTCTAATTAAGGTGTTGTGGTATCTCAATGTGACTGAATTTGCATTTCTCTAATGAATACAGATGTTGAGAATCTTTTTCATGTGCTTATTTTCCATCCATATAACTTCCTTGGTGAAGCACCTGTTTAAAACTTTTGTCCATTTAAAAAAAAATAGGTTATCCATTATTAAGCTTAGAGAGTTCTTTATATATTCTGGATTTAAATCGTTTAAGAGATATGTTACTTGCAATATTTTCACCCTCTCAGTCTTCTCATTCACTTAAAAGTGGCTTTCAGAGAGCAGAATTTATTAATTTTGATGAGAGCAAATCTGATAGAGAACACTATGCCTTTTGTGTCATAGCTAATAAATCTTTTGCCTATCTTCCAGGCCTGCAATGATTATTTTTTCCTGTTTTCCTCTAGAAGTCTTATAGCTTTTTAGGATATATATTTAAATATATGTTCCATTTTGAGTTAACTTTTGTATATGGTATGTTTTGATGTTCAGTTTTTTTGGGCAAATGGTTCCATTAACATTTGTAAAAAAGACTACCCTTTCTGCATGGAAGTTGCTTTGCATTTTGTCAGAATTCAATAGATCATCTATGTGTAAATCCATCTCTGGCCTCTATTTTGTTTCATTAATTTATTTGTCTATAGAATAATATGACACTGTCTTTACTATAACATCTTTTAAGACCTGAAGCCAGGTAGTTTAGGTCCTCCAACTTTGTTCTTCTTTATTAAAGTTGTTTTGGCCATTTCATTTTTCATATGAATTTTCGAAAAAATTCATTACTTTCCAAAAAATGCCAGTGAGAAGTGAGATTTAGATTTCACTGAAAATACAAATCAAAATTGTTATCTTGACAATATTGGGTTTTCTGGTCCATAAGCACAGTATCTCTTAATTTATTTAAATGTTCTTTAATTTATCTCAGCATGTTTAACATTTTTCAGTGTAGAAGCTGTCAGATTTATCCCTAAGTTATTTTCTATTTTTTAATACTACTGAACATGACATTTAAAAAATTCAACTTCTAATTGGTTGTTGCTAACATATGGAAATACAATAGTTTTTTGTATACTTACCTGGTATCCTACAACCTTGCTAACATCACTTAGTTTTCGTCTCTCTCTCTCTCTCTCTCTTTTTTTTTTTAAGACGAAGTCTTGCTCTGTTGCCAGGCTGGAGTGCAGTGGCGCGATCTCGGCTCATTGCAACCTCCACCTACTGGGTTCAAGCAATTCTCCTGCCTCAGCCTCCTGAGTACCTAACACTACAGGTGTGCACCACCATGCCCAGCTAATTTTTGTATTTTTAGTAGAGATGGGGTTTCACCATGTTGGCCAGGATGGTCTCAATCTCTTGACCTCATGATCTGCCTGCCTTGCCCTCCCAAAGTGCTTGGATTACAGGCGTGAGCCACCATGCCCAGTCAGTTTTTGTATCTTTTTTGGAAAGTCCATAGGATTTTCTATACACATGATCATGCCATTGGTGAATAAGGACCGTTATTTCTTCCTTTCCAAAATGTGTTCTTGAATTACTTTTTCTTGCCTTATTGCACTAGCTAGAAACTTCGGTATGACGCTGAATAGAAGTAGTGAGAGTAAATGTTCTTGTTTTCATCTTCGTCTTTCATCATTAAGAATGATGTTGACACAAGAACAGAAAATCAAATACTGCATGTTCTCACTCATAGGTGGGTGTTGAACAATGAGAACACATGGACACAGGGAGGGGAGCATCACACACTGGGGTCTG